>BLSH010464967.1:13022-23531 GCA_018402905.1 Glandirana rugosa
GCTAAAATTAGTAGATAAAAAAACTTTTCTTATGCCCATATTTCCCAATGCTCAACTAGGTGGGAATAATGTCCCTGGTTTACTTGTAGGATCTTCTGAAAGCTGAGGATCCAAGATTCTGCAAAAATGTTCTCCTGCACAGTGCTGGAGCATTGTTTCATGAGACTTTGGGTCCATAATTTTTCTATCATCGTGAAAAAAGACCCCAAGTAATGTCCCTGTATCTCATATAATCCAAGGTATAGGTTCTTTTTTCTCCAAGTGTTTAATATTTCTCATGATAAATTTGTTTAATCATTGTGTATTTTTCCATTATTTACATTTTTTGAGGGGGGGGGGGTATGTAAAATGTATCCAAAACCAAAGATGTGATATATTGCAGCTTAGATGTCCTTAGATGTGATGGCTGCAATAGTCCTCTTTTTGTAGCATTCTTAGCAAGTACACAAAAGGCCTGTTGATCTTTCCAGAAATACAGTGTCCTGTGAGATCTAAAAGGTCAGCATAAACAATGTTACCTTTCTTCTGTAAACTACTATTTCTATTTATCCACCATGTAGTTGAGATGAGGAAAGGCAGACATGTTTAAAATCTAGCCTGTGTGACAACCATATCTCCTCCCATAGATACCATGGAGTATTGAGTGTAGGCGCAAAGGCACAGAAACATGTTATTTGTAGGATAAGCAGGTGAAATAAAAGGGAAAACGGTTTGAAAAAAGAGAACAAATGCATTTATCTTGTCTAAGGACTAATAATCTGCAATATATTACATTGTAGTTTTTTTAGGTTAGATATGCTATAGGCTGGGTTCACACTATCACAAATTAATTCTCAATAGCAGGAGATTATGTCTGGCTCTCTAGGGAGCCGATTCACATATCTACACTGCGGCTCCAGTGCAAATTTGAACAGCAGCCCTGTGTGTCTTTTGGTCCATTTCAGGCCTGAATTCGGCAAAAAATTTTGTCTGAGATCGGACCTGAAACAGTGAGCTAGGATGCACAGAACCCCTGCTGGGAGCCACATGCGGTGATAGTGTGAACCCAGCCTTCAAGTATTTTCATGCACGGTCCACTTTAATGATTAAAAAATATGCTAGCTGTTTGATGTGACAACTGGTTTACTGTAGCAAATGTGTCATGTGTTACTATGAGGCGTTCAATAAGAGATATTTAAATTTGTGAATTGAACATACTGATAGAAAAATTATTATTAACCACTTCCTGTCCGTGTTATAGCCAAAAGACGGCTACAGCCTGGGCCTTAATTGCTGGGAGGGTGTCAATAGACGTCCTCCCATGCATGAGCTGCCTGTGTGCCCCCTGCGGGGTGTGTTCGGCGCACTCTCTGATCACCGAGTCAATGAGACCCCAGCCCCTTAACACATGATCACTTTTCAGCCAATGACAGCTGATTACGTGATGTAAACAGAAGAGCGGTAATCAGCTTTTTTTCTCCTCACGCTGACAGCATGAGGAGAAAAAAGAAGCCGATCACCGGCTTCTGTCAAAGGAACATCAGTCCTGAGCAGGGAGAGCCACCGTCGCCTCATCTGTGCCCACCAGTGCCACCTGCCAGTGCTTATCAGTGCTGCCAATAAATGCCCACCAGTATCCCTACCAGTGCCCACCAGTGCCACCTATCAATGCCAATCAGTGCTGCCAATCAGTGCCCATCAGTGCCTCATCATCAGTGCCACCTATCAGTGCTGCCCATCAGTGTCACTTTCCAGTGCCCATTAGTGCCACTTATCAATGCTACCTATCAGTGCCCTTCAGTGCCATCTATCAATGCCCTTCAGTGCCACCTATCAATGCCCTTCAGTGCCACCCATCAGTGCCACCTATCAGGGCCCACCGGTGCCGCCTCATCAGTGCCCACCAGTGCCACCTATCAGTATCCATCAGTGCCACCTTATCAGTGCCCATCCGTGCAGCCTATCAGTGTCCATCAGTGCAGCCTCATCAGCACACATCAATGAAGGAGAAAAATTACCTGTTTGCAAAATTTTATAACAAACTATAAAACTCTTTTTTTTTTTTCAAATTTTTTTGCCTTTTTTCATTTTTTGGGCAAAAAATAAAAAACCCAGCAGTGATTAAATACAACCAAAAGAAAGCTATATTTGTGAAAAAAAAATGATAAAAATGTCATTAGGGTAGAGTGTTGCATGACCGTGCAATTGTCATTCAAAGCGTGACAGCGCCAAAAGCTGAAAGTTGGTCTAGGCAGGAAGGGGGTTTAAGTGTCCAGTAAGCAAGTGGTGGTTAACCACCTCCCACCCGGTCACTGTATATATACGGCCGGGTGGGAGCTTCCCCATTCTGACAGGACGTGTATGAACGTCCTGCAGAATGGGAGCTCGCAGCGCGGCCACGCGGCCTCGCTGTGGCTGGATCCTGTGATCATTGTGATCACAGGATCCAGCTGAGCAGAGATCGAGATATGGGCGCAGTGATTGTCCCTCCCGATCATGTGACGGCTGTGTCCAATCACAGCCGTCACATTGTAAACAGAGACGAACGTCCCTGTGACAGTTCTCCCCCCGCCAAGCTCAGTGAGTGTCTGCAGCTATGTGACAGCTCTCTGCATGATGATGATTTCATGCAAAGAGCTCTCACAGAACGCCCCCCACACAGTGCACCAAGCACCACTGATACCCCTGTCCCCATACACATCAGTGTCCCCATAAAACAGCCCCCAAAACATCTGTATGTCCCCCATCACATCTGTCACAGTCCCCAAAACATCTGTATGTCCCCAATCACATCTGTCACCATACACAAAACATCTGTCAAAGTCCCCAAACATCTGTATGTCCCTGTCACATCTGTCACAGTCCCCAAAACATCTGTCTGTCCGCCAACACCAAATAAACGATTTGGGTTATTTTTACCAAAGAAATGTAGCAATATCATATTTGGTCAAAATTTATGAAGAGAAATTACTTATTTGCAAAATTTTTAACAGAAACGAAGAAAAATGCATTGTTTTTGAAAATTTTCAGTCTTTTTTAATTTATAGAGCAAAAAATAAAAAACCCAGGGGTGATTAAATACCACCAAAAGAAAGCTCTATTTGTGTGAAAAAAAATGATTCAAATTTCATATGGGCACAGTGTCGTATGACCGCGCAATTGTCATTCAAACTGCAACAGCGCTGAAAGCTGAAAATTGGTCCGGGAAGGAAGGGGGTTTAAGTGCCCAGTATTGAAGGGGTTAAATAAAAATGTGTGCAAGAGGACTATCCCTGTGAAATGTAGTGAATGAAAACAGTACTAGAAGCTGAAAACTGGTGCATCTCTTTTTTTACTTCAAAAGTGACAAGTAAGCGCTTAGTGCAAAAACAATAATAATAATGATCAAGCTGCTAGCACTAAAATGGTGAATATACAATCCTCAAACAGAATATAAAAATGTAACAGTGCAGCGCGAAAATAACTTATAATATGTGAATGTCCAGGAATCAAAGAGTAAAAATTTACACAAAAACAACAACAATCAACAGTTAGTGAAAAAGCTGCTTGCGAATGAACTCGGTGAATCACTTCTATCAGTTCCTTGTACAAATATGTCAGAACAATTGGTGACCCACAATGGAAGTTAAACCTCTGGAAGGAAAAAAACTCAGCAGTGCGATACAATAAAACTTTGCTGTGAACGCCCACCACCGGTATACAGTGCATTCACCAGAAACTGGATGTAAGCAAGCCTTGCATGGGTATCCTGTGTCCAAACGATGGTGAACACATTGCCAGAAGAGTACTGTGATTTCTTGACCACACTCACGTCTTACTCAACATTCACGTGCTGAATTTTAGGCAGATATAAAAGACACACATTAATGTAACTGTAATCAATAGAACATTCTTAAATGTGTTTGTAAAATGTAAACAGTGTGAGTACCCAAATTTGGCCTGGTATCAGTCTCTCTCATCCCTGTTTAGCAGAGCTGGAGAGTGAAAGGAAGTAAATCCAATAATCTCCTGCGCTCACAGAACCTCTATCAGATGGTGCACAGTTTAGGTCGGTCTGGGCAAGTCAGTTGGTGGAGGTGCTGGCTGTTCCAATGGGAATTGTAATTGTGATTGTGAGTTCCGATCTTGATTGTGCCTGTGTACATTGAGATGTGTGGGTATCAATACGTGTGGATCATTGTGGTTAGATAGGATTCAATTTGTGCTATTCATATTTTCTATATTATTGTATCAATTATTTGTATCACTATACTGTATTATATATCATATATGAGTTGTCATCAACAATGATGTTGTTTATGTTATCTGCAGTGATGTATAAGGGTTTGGTTGCTAGATAGTGTTGTGGATGAACTATGGAGCCACACATCGCTTCCAGGAAGGGGAAGGCCATCCAC
The DNA here is from genome assembly GCA_018402905.1 of Glandirana rugosa. Classification (NCBI taxonomy): domain Eukaryota; kingdom Metazoa; phylum Chordata; class Amphibia; order Anura; family Ranidae; genus Glandirana; species Glandirana rugosa. The sequence goes on from BLSH010464967.1 coordinate 17,399, forward strand.
ACAGGGCTAAGCCCTCCCATTGATAAGTAGTTAATCAGTATGTGTGTATTTATTGAGGGGCATGCTGTATGGTCAACTAGGCTCTGATGAAGAGGGTTCGCCCTAGAAACGCGTCAGCCTAGTCTTACGGACACCATAAAGTCCCTCTGCTGAGGTTCTGTTCATCTATTCCATTGGATGTGTTCTTAATTTTAAAGCTTTGTCATCAGCTCCGTTTGTGAGTATATGGATTTTATCTTTATGATTTTAATAAACTTTTTAATGGTATTGCACAAGGTCAGTACGCTATTCTTGTTTACATCTCTTCTTGAGTGAAAGGAAGTAGCAGCATAAAAACCCAGTCACTGTATGTGCTGACAAGTAGACATGAGCAGAACAGAAAAGTGTGTTGAGTTTCAGATAGATTTGTTATGTTACTAATTTTGTTTGGTTATGGAATTCATTTAGTTTGGTTTCGGATTTTGTTTAGCTTCGTTTAGTTTTAGTTAAATTTTGTTTAGTTTTCATTAAAATTAGTTTAATTTATTACATTTCTAACAAATTCCACCTTTTCAGAACGATTGGAATTCGGATTGGTCGAAAAATGATTGAGCGATTCAAATTCTGTGTGAAGAATAGCTGGTTGTTAAGCAGCGGGCCACCCATGCCCTTAACAGCTGATGACTCATCATCTGTCAGTGGGCTTCCCCACTGACAGATAAATGTAAAGAATAGATTGCCGGCATTAACTGGCGATAGAAAAATGTAAAAAAAAAAAGAGTGGGTCCACCCCCAGTCCATACCAGGCCCTTAGGGTCTGATATGAATTTTAAGGGAACCCCATGCCAAAATTAAAAAAAAAAGGCGTGCCCCCCTCCCCCAAAATCCATAGCAGACCCTTATCCGAGCATGCAGCCTGGCAGGTCAGAAAAGAAGGGGGATGAGCGAGCACCACCCATGAACCATACCAGGCCACATGCCCTCAACATGGGGGGTGGGTGCTTTGGGGCAAGGGGGCTCTTCCCCCCTCACCCCAAAGCACCTTGTCCCCATGTTGATGGGGACAAGGGCCTCATTTCCACAACTGTGGCCTGTGGTTGTGGGGGTCTGCAGGCAAGGGGCTTATCGGAATCTGGGAGCCGCCTTTAACAAGGGGGTCCTCAGATCCCAGCCCCTTCCTATGTGAATGAGTATCGTGTACATAGTACCCCTACCCATTCACCAAAAAAGTGTCAAAAAGTAATAGAAACACGAGGGGGCGTGGCCTGGCACCGTAGGAGAAGGGCGCATGGAGACAGAGCTCCGAGGATTTCAACCAGAATCCACCACCATCTGGCAGCAGATCAGCAATTTTCGAGGTAACATCTCCTCTCCCACTACCTCTCCACACCCTGCAGTGTTCAACTCCTACGGCAGGTAGTCGGACTCAGCCCGCAGGCTACCGCACATCAGGCCCCACAGGACCGGACCTAATCCCCTTCATCTGGGGCCCTCCGGTGCCAAAGAGAACACCTTCCAGCACAACCGCATCTACCATCCTCCCCCGCTGGCCCCAGGGAATAGCAGATCAATAAAAAGACCCAGGCGGCGAACATCCGTCCGCGAGCCCGGTACGCGAGTCCCCGGCTCCAACGCGGCCTACATAATCCACCCGCGGCGGCCATCTTACTCCACCCGCGGCCCACAACAAAGCACAAACCATCCACTAAATCATTCACCAAACCTCAGGAATAGTCAAGCACAGGCAGTCAACCACTAAAACTTTTAACCAGCTCCCACCTGAATGCCTGACAGGCCCTGAGAGTGCGCAAGCAAAGACGGGCGGCCATATTGCTCCACCCAAGGCCTACTACAAGCCAGCAATACCTGTCCTCTCAGTGTCAGATCAACTCAAGGCCCACGACTCAAGCTCAATAGGCCACTGATCTCCTGGCCTACCCAAGACAACGTTCTCACTTCAGCATACAAAACCTAGGGGGGCGTGGCTTGACAGCGGACGCATGTTAGAGGAGCTCTGTCCTCTGCAATTCTCCATCCACCGCCATCTGAGCCTTACAGAGGGATACCCCAGGTAATATTGCTACAGAACATCTGCCCAATCTTCAGGCTTCCCTACAAGCCTTTTTTGGGACCAGTAATTCCAGCTATTAGCAGCCGCGGCCTAAGCCGCGAACAGATCCCCGGACTAAATTTCCGGTCGCGGAGGAGCGGCCCGGCCCGTCCGACAGACATCCCCCCTTGCCAATACCACACGATCAGCAGACAGCCTGCTGACAATTAGAGGAACCCTGCATAGATTGCTGCATAAAATTAGAGACATAAATCACAGCTCCAAACCCTGCACAGCTGCCTAAAACCACCTTCTCTTCGCCATCTTAAGATCATCTCAAGGCACGGGACAACACATACATTAGCCCCTTTCTCAGCTCTTTAGTCACTATTTCTACCTACAAGGGATAACCATATTACCGCAAGTTACAATACAGAAGTGCTAAAGTGGGACTGTATCAATAAAAAAAACAAACGAAGATCATTGATTTCCAAATACAAAGCTACATACGTACCTGAAATACACAGCCTACATACAGGGGAAACGCCAAGGCCCCAGCATCAGGACCACGTAGCTCCCTCAACCCCAGGTGTATCACCCAGCTTGAAAGCCTCAAATCATTCAAGACCAGTCCGCCCCTCCTTTGCACAAATACTGCACAAAACCTATATCAGCTCAACAGGCAGATTTCTAAAGGGGCAGAATTTGGACAGTAAGGGAAATGGCAGCCTAAACCATTAGTTCCGCTGCATCGTGTCCCTCCCTAAGCCTTAATCGAACTCTAGGACTGTTAAAATGGCCAAGACACATGGGGAACAATCCCCCCCCCCGCTCGCGCTCACCCAGAGCCCAATCTTCCGAGGCTGAAGCCTCCATCGCGGAAATATTCCGCTCCAAAAACAAGGAGAAGAAACATGACTCTCAGGCCTCGGGAGAACAAGCTTGCCATAGGAGTCGCAGCCCTGAAAGACGGGTGTATACAAGCACTTCTCACAAACAGCATAGACCAGATGACCAAACATATCAACCGGTCAGTATCGCAGACTTACATGCTATTGCTAAAGACATTAAAGCTACTTTTACAGCCGCGATTTCAGACTTGAGAAATGACTTTCAAAATATGGTGACCAGAATAGAGGAAATAGAAGACACCACAGCACGCCATGACTCAGACATCCATTGCGCCAGACAAGAAATAGATTCACATACCCGACACCTTCGGGACATGCGACGCCATCTAGAAGATCTAGAAAATCGCAGCCGTAGGCGCAATGTCAGAATTAGAAACCTACCGGATTCATTCGACAATGACCACCTACTCTCCTCTCTACTGGCCGTTTTCAATGATCTCCTAGGTAGACCTCTTGAAACCCCTGCGGAGATGGAAAGATACCATAGAGCTCTGAAACCCAGAGGCAGAGACAACGAGCCTCCCAGAGACATTATATGCAACTTAGTCAATTTCCAACTGAAAGAAGAAATCTTGCGCAATTCCAGGCTTAGAAATCGCATAATATACCAGGGACACGAAATAAAACTCTTTCAGGACCTATCCCAGATTACATTACAGCAACGCAGAGACATTCGTCCCCTGCTAGACATCCTGAGGGAGAGAAACATAACATACAGGTGGAAATTCCCCTTCTGCCTCTCTGCAGGACCACCTAACCGTCCAGCTCTTTTGAAAGTACCAGAGGACCTACCAAGCTTCTGTGACAAACTCAATATTCCTTACATTGACCTACCTAATTGGTACTCGGACTTACGTCCTACCTATCAGGACCGCTCGAGGGAAGAGCCTATGGAACTACCACTGAATGATGAAGCACAACCGCATAGAAGACGCCGACTCTCAGCCAGATTTTCTCCTCCACCAGTAAATAGACGCTCCCCCAGAGAAGGAAGCCTCACCTCCTCCCCAGCGCACCGCAAACCAAGAAAAGACTAGATATGCTAACAACAGTCGCTTACAAGCCAAACCCCATACTTAATCCTCTGCATTAACATTTTCATTCTTTGTTCAATGTCATTGATCTTACTGCACTTCTGGCTACACTCCTCCTCCTATTGGATTTATCTAAACATATTTATTCTTTCCATACCTTCCCATCTACTCCTTCTCACGCGCAGCCACACCGTCAACCCTCCTGGCTACGCAAGCCTTATTCTCATGAACAGTGTTATCTGAATGAAACAAGACTTTCCTGCATTACACCCGGATGTCATTAAATCAGCCCCACCAAAACCAATGGCTCTTCTCATAGAACAGTTCACCCTATCCAGAACCTCTACTCCATTGCCGAAATCACTTAGGCTAATACACCCCTCTGTGGTAAAGAAAAAATATTGCGCTAACCCAGAAAAGAAAAGAAGGGAAAAGAAAGAAAAAACTAAAGCAGCTAACACAACAAAACTTCCAATTTGTGCATGTGTACATAAACCATAAAGTGTAGCGCTAACGAATAAAACTTTGCATAAATTGCAATATTAAAATCACAATAATAAAATCAATTAAAGTGGATATAAGTGAGCAAAATGTCCAAATATATATGTATATAATATTGTTCAGTCCCATCAAAACACCCGATATTGTGAAAATAGCTCTTCAACAACCATGAACAAGCTGCATCATGCACTGTGCTCTCCCATCAAGTGAGTAAAGGGTACTCTTACCAGCAATAAGAGGAATAAGCGCATAACGTAGATCTTAAGGCGACTTCCACTGGACCTCACTGTGTGGTTCCGATCCTACCGTCTGTCAGGAACTTTTTGAGGGTCCACAGCCAGATCCCAGAATCCGGTAACGCTGTTCAATACTGTGCTGTGTGGCTCCGATCCCACCGTCTGCATAGTGTAATACACCACCTGACTGCTAGGGGATTACTGTGGGTGCTGACATGGATGCTGCCTCCAGATATTGTGTCAGCACCCACAGTAATCCCCTAGCAGTCAGGTGGTGTATTACACTATGTAGACCCCTTCTTTATTGAGGCATATTGCTGTATGGTGGTACTGGAATCTGGGATCTGGTTGTGGACCCTCAAAAGTTTCTGGCAGACGGTGGGATCGGAGCCACACAGCACAGTATTGAACGGCGTTACCGGATTCTGGGATCTGGCTGTGGACCCTCAAAAAGTTCCTGACAGACGGTAGGATCGGAACCACACAGTGAGGTCCAGTGGAAGTCACCTTAAGATCTACGTTATGCGCTTATTCCTCTTATTGCTGGTAAGAGTACCCTTTACTCACTTGATGGGAGAGCACAGTGAATGATGCAGCTTGTTCATGGTTGTTGAAGAGCTATTTTCACAATATCGGGTGTTTTGATGGGACTGAACAATATTATATACATATATATTTGGACATTTTGCTCACTTATATCCACTTTAATTGATTTTATTATTGCGATTTTAATATTGCAATTTATGCAAAGTTTTTTTCGTTAGCGCTACACTTTATGGTTTATATAATACACCCCTCTCCAGGTGAACAAAATTACTCTCAGACCCTTGGTAGTAAAAGGTCACTGATATTCTAACCCGAAAATACTTCTCGAAACAGGAAATTGTACACTTACACAGCGAACCAATCAGGACTGCCTCCAAAGGTCTCATGGACATAGTCCTACTCTGGTACCAGCCCTATTGGAATGTTTGTTCTACTATACACTGTGTGCAGAATTATTAGGCAAATGAGTATTTTGACCACATCATCCTCTTTATGCATGTTGTCTTACTCCAAGCTGTATAGGCTCGAAAGCCTACTACCGTTTTATGAGTAAACGGATTATTAAGACGTGTGTCACATATCATCTTGTTTGTAAGGTTATCCCGACCATGGTCTCATCCTGATACAGGTACTCTGGAAACCTCCGTCAGGACTAACCAAGCGACACATTCACATGTTAAAGGACAAAGCTCTTCATAAAAGCCCAATCTTATAGTCACTGGAAAATGATGGTTCCCAGACTCTCATTAAAACAAGTGGACCTCTCCCCACATAATATATTTGGTATTTCACATCGCGATTGCTTTTTTTGAAACGTATTTAACGTTATAATTTTAGCGTTATTATTTTAGTTAATTTCACCTATATTCACTCGTT
>BLSH010465125.1:0-20179 GCA_018402905.1 Glandirana rugosa
TTCAATAGGAAGAGGGTCATGTGACACATCAGACTTATTGGGAATTTCACAAGAAAAACAATGGTGTGCTTGGTTTTAATGTAACTTTATTCTTTCATGAGTTATTTACAAATTTCTCTTTGTTTACAGCCATTGACATGTCGCTGAGGTTAACATGTGCGGAGCGGATAGACATTGTGTTGATGTCTGGTGAAAGCAGTAACCGGGTCATTGCAGCAGATTTCAATGCAAGACAGCCTACGAGACCAGCCATCTCCCATGCTACAGTTAGCAAACTGCTTGCTACGTTTCGTGAAACTGGTTCAGTGTTGGATTTGCCAAAATGTGGATGCATGAAATCTGTCACTAATGGAGAAACATCAGTGGCTGTCCTAGCTTCATTCAGCAAGAGCCCACAGCGTAGCACTCGCCGCATGTCACTGGAGAGTGGCATTAGTCGAACATCCCTTCGGCGGATATTAGCTACTCACAAATGGCACCCTTACAAACTCCAGCTACTGCAGCATCTCAACGAGGATGACCCAGATCGGCGCACTGAATTTGCAGAATGGGCAAAACAAAAATTTTGTATTCATCAAAGACTTTCTTTCGTTTGACAGGGGAGTTTAGACCCTGAGCATTATGAGTAGCTAGTCTAAGGGCATGGGGAGTGGTGTGGTTAGCCATAAAGGGTGAAAAAATATCTGGCAACTGTGTAGCAATCACTTACCCGTATAAGTGGGGATCTTAGCATATTCTTGGTAGATTCCGGAGGGAGAAGTGGTCTGGATACCCTAGAGGCCTGGGCATTTTTCCCTGATTGACTGGAGAATGAGAAAAGAAAGAAAAGAAAAGGTAAAAAGAGAACATAAATAACTTACAAAATGGACCTTTAAAGGGTCCTATAGGGCAGGGAGGGGAGAATCCCCTTCGTACCCTAAAATAATGTCGTCCTCCCCTAATGAGGGGGAGAGCGTCCTATCCCACAAGGGCAGAAAAGCTGCGGATGTGGGGTAGGAGGGTGCACATACAATTCCAGGATTCTACCTGGCAGCGCTCGACTAGAGTATCATCAAAAACATCACATGGATCATGGAAAGACCAATGTCGCATCATGAGATCATAAATTTCAGTAGAGGCAGTAAAAGGTTACAGTTAACAAGTTCTCTATTACTTCTCATTGTAGGACGTTTCCGTGCTGGGATGGTGAATGCCACCCAGCTATTTCAAAAAAGAAAAGAAATCAGGGTTCATAACTTCAACTTGGAAACTGGGATAAAGAGAGAACCAAAAAAAAAAAAGAAAAAAGAAAAAACCACAAACCGAGTGAAGGCATTTCGTGGTGATGAACGAAATGTGGGGGATTTAAGACCCCCTCAACTTTGAAGTCCGCCTTTGTGTGCGGTTAACCGCTAAGGCATAGGAAAGGGAGTGGTTGGAGGCCCAAGGAATATTTCTGAAGCTGTTATGGAGGTAGGTTGTCTTTAGCTCTCTTGGGTTTGGATTTGGACCAGAGTGTGTTTATGGGGCTGGCTGGCGGCGGGCGTTTCGTTGAAGCTAATGTCCCTCCCGACCACTCCATAGGTGCTTCTAGTGAAATCAGCTTCAGGTCCAGGAGGGTCTTCTCCCCTTCGGGAAGCGTAGAAAAGGATATCGTCTTGCCTTTCCAGAGAAACTTTACAGCAAAAGGGAAGGCCCACCAATATTTGATATTCTTGGCTGCCAAAACAGAAAGCAGGGGTTTGAGAGATCTCCTTTTTTGGATAGTTGACGGGGCTAGATCTGCAAATATCTGTATCTGGTGTCCTCGGCAGGTAATCTGGGATTTGTTGTGGGCTATGCGCATAATGTCCTCCTTCATTGTATAGAAGTGGGGCTTGACGATAATATCCCTGGGTGATCCATCTTTCCTGGGAGGGCCTAGGGCCCTATGGGCCCTGTCCAGTTCTAGGCGGTGATTAGGGGTCTCTGGGATGAGGTTTTCCATCATGTCTTGAATAGCATCGTGGACATCTGTGATGGATTCTGGGAGACCCCTGACTCTGAAATTGAGACGTCTAGATCTGTTCTCCATATCTTCTAATTTGGCTAAAGCAGAATCCAGTTGATCCTGTAAAACTCTGATGTGATCTGAGTTCTGATTGAGAGCCTCCGAGGAGTATAGGAGGGTTGGAGGGGTCAGTACTGGCGCTCTGCTTCTCTTGCGACTTGTGGGTGGGCCGCGGCGGCCATCTTTGTACACCCTTCTCTGCTTTGCGAGAGAAATTGCGGCTCCAAGCTACGTCTGGCTGACGAACCGGACATCGGCGGGGGTGCTGCAAGGTCTCAGAGGGGCTATGAGCCCAAAAGGATGTATTTATGTCCGCTGTGAACGGCTGGTGGGCTGCCAAGGTTTCGTCCTGGTGCGGAGCTCCCGGCTTACGCCCCCTGGCTACATTTTAAGCCCGGTATCGGGCCGATCGATGCCCGGCTCCCGCACGGCCATAAATCGAGGCCGCGGCTTTGCGGCCTACAAGCACCGGGACCAGCAGTGCAGCAGGTGAGCACTCCACCCCTCCACTCCCAGGCCTGAAAACACCCCAAGCCTCTTCAGTTGACCCCTCGGGCTCTACTGGAGCAGAAAGCATATTACATATCATAAGAAGAGGAAAGAACACAGGGATATTCCGGCCTAGCCCCCCTCCATGATGGAGGCCTAGTAAAGAGGCGCAGGACCCAGAGGTGAGCTTTTTATTTACTGGGGGCATAACACACTTACAAAATTGGGAAGAACCAAGACACCCCACCCCAATCACCCTCCAGATCCCCAAGAGACAATGAGACGCAAGGGGGTTACAACATACCGGAGAAGTTTCGGTCCCAATCACGTGAAGCACAGGCTCCAACTCGGGCCTCCGTGGCCTCCGCTCCTCCTACACGCACCCCCAGCCCAAACCCCCAAAACGGTCATACGGCACCCCAACCTGCGGCCACCCCCATACACCCACAATTCAGCCACCTCCAACCACTAAACATTCAAGACCTCAGAACAGTGGCTGACAACATCAAATCCGCATTGGTGGCAGCCATTACAGATCTGAAACAAGGCCTGCAAATTGTAGCCAATCGCATGGACAACATTGAAACTACCACAGAACGCCATGATGTGGAGCTCCACCAATTACAGTCCAAAACAAGTCTTCAAGACACCCTACTCAGAAACCTCCCCTGTCAAATTGAAGACCTGGACAACAGGGGTCGCAGGCACAATGTCCGAGTGAGAGGTATACCGGAGACAGTAGAACCAACTAGGATCACCCAAGCCACTATATCCATATTTAATGACCTCCTTGGTCGTCCACCAGACCACTCCCATTGATTTTGAACGCCTACACAGGGCACTAAGACCAAGGGGCAGAGACTCAGATCCACCCAGAGATGTAATTTGCCACATAGTCAACTATAGGCTTAAAGAAGACATCCTAAGAAACGCGAGACTACGTCGTTCTCTCATGTACCAAGGTACAGAAATTAAAATCTTTCAAGACCTCTCTCCAATAACTTTGAAACACAGGAAAGATCTCCGCCCCTTTCTGGATGAACTTCGCACAAGAAACATACAATACAAATGGAAGTTCCCTTTCTGTCTTTCAGCGTCTCACCATGGCTGTACAGCACAACTCAAAGTCCCGGAAGACCTCTCCACTTTCTGCGAAATTCTAGACATTCCCAGGATAGAGGTCCCTAACTGGTACAGTGACTTACAAGCCACACGCCTGCCCCGTGCTTCGTCCATGGACACCCTCCCTGTTAGAGACGACTTTCACCTTAGGAGGAGAAGATCTACATCCCCAAGGCCTCAAAGATCCCCCGGACATAGAAACAAAGCTTTCAACAGCCCCACGGCATCCCCTATTCATAGGCGCCCACGCCAAGAAATTGAGGACTAAAATCCTTCCGGCAAACTGAAATACTAGACTGGCTCCTATCTCTAAACCTGAGCCTTCCTACGGGATCAAAACTATAGTTCAACCTGCACCACCACTCCGAAGACTTTCACCATGTATATTTCCCTGGTTTAATGCTTTCATCACAACTGACATATCTTTTGAGGGTCTTCTCGCCCTTTCAGAAGTAAATTGCTGACCCCCTTTCCGGACACACCCTTTAATCTGTCTCCAAGACAGCTCTGACTTACCGGTTCTCTCAAACTCCCCCGTGAGCTGTCAAAGTTTGGATAAACTTTCTTGGCGGTTCAGCACATCAGAAAATATGTGAAAATGTCCCTCTCTCCCAAACTACTAATTACAATTCTCATATTCCACGTTTTTTCTTTTTTTTTTGAGTTTTTCAATTCAACATCTTGAAGTGGTGGTCGGGTATATGTGTCTTTAAGAGCAACTGCCGTGATATGTTTTTTTTCTTTTTCTTTTCTCGAATGTTCTCCCCTCTCCTTCTCTTCTTTTTCCTCCCACTCATTCTCACCCCTCTTTTCCTAATGCCTTTATATCCTCCTTTCTATACCCTACTTCTCATTACAGATTACTGAAGAATTTATCCACTGAGCGAAGGACTCCCCTCTTCTCGGGACCCGCGACGCTTGATCACGAAGTACGTTAACAACAATCTATCTAACAAAATTTCGAAGACCCTACATCTTCCCAAGGTCATGACGATCGAGGGAACCCAATATTCTCACTGAGAAGAAAAACTCACCAAAATATTTGAACGCGCGGACCTCACCCCGGGAAGGGGCGAGCCCTCTACACCCCGCTCCCTGAGAACGGGTAGGAATTACACTACCTAACGAAACTGTTTACGTTTGTTTAACTGTTTATGTTAACATTTCTGTATTGTTTAAAAGTTCACAAGTTCATTGACCTCCTGAGCAGATCCTCTCCGGAGGCCAATGACATATCACTGACCCAAGAAATGGTAAAATGCTTACCCTGACATCCCCTCCACCCTGAAGACAAACGCTTAGGAACCAGCCATCTAGCCTTTTTAACTAAGCCAAAGATCAGTACTACTTAGGTCCTCCACATCTCCACCACTCCTTCCTCCTCCACAAGCTACCCAACCTCCCCTCCCTCTCAGCCTCAAGTATCCAACCCCTTAACCCCCTATCCATACTATGCTACTAGACCACAAATTCTCAACAGCTCATTCCTCCCACCTCTTGTTCCCCATCTATTCTCCATAACTCATTACGCTCCCCCACTTATTTCTGTCTATATATCACCTACAGCGACCCTGGGTCCAAAGCCCTCCACCCATCATCTGAGCTCCGGGCCGACTGCTGGACAATTCCCCTACACGGCCCAGTCTCCTGGTCCTCATGTTGGACTGGAGACTTGACCGACCCCCACCAGAAAAAGATAAACAGATATTAGTACGGTTTGCATTGTAAACCTACTACTGGTCTCTCCAGCCATCTATTCCCTCCCACACTCACCCCCTTAACCCCATCCCCCCACTACTCCCCCCTCCCCCCTGTACCCTTCACCTCAGCGTTCCTCTCTTCTGCTCTAACACCGCCCCCCTCCCCTGTTTTCTAAAACTTTTTCCCATTCTAATCCCAGCCCCTTCCACGATCTGTTTCTCTTTCTTTACTTCGCTCCGTGGGTCCCCCTTGGCCCCTTGACAGCCGACCCTATTTCATTAAACACATAACTTACCATTCTCTACGCTAACTACTCTAGACCTATCTACACAACAAAATCTTCTAAAGAAGCCCATTAGCGTGCTCCACACTGGTCTATACTAGACACAATGACTACTCCTGTTCCCCCAACAAGTCTCTCTGCACTCAAAGTGATATCTTTTAACGCAAAAGACTTAAACATCCCTGAAAAGCGTTGTAAAGTCTTAGACATGATGAGCAAAATGAAAGCAGACATCATTCTCCTACAGGAGACACACTTCAAGTCCGACCACATACCTAAAATTACCAACAAATTCTTTCCCACGGCCTACCATGCATCCAATAGTCATGCAAAAACCAAAGGGGTAACAATCCTTATTTCTAAAAATATCAAAGGGCAGCTGACAGACTTTCTTATAGACAACGAAGGGAGACATATTTTTCTCAAGGGCCATATTGGGCACATCCCCGTTACGATCGCCAATATTTACAGCCCAAACGCAGCTCAGGTCACCTTCTTCAGACACATCTCACAATCGCTAATGGCATTCCAACATGGTCTCACCATTCTTGGAAGGGGATTTTTAATGTAGCCTTACACCCTCTACTGGACACTTCTTCCAACACCACCTCCATCCCATATAAAGCCCTTCGTCAAATCAAGACGCAACTACAAGAACTATCCATCCATGACTCATGGCGTACTCTATATCCCAGCACGAAGGATTACACGTACTTTTCGCCCCCACACAACAGATACTCTAGAATAGACTACCTATTTCTAACACAGAAAGACCTCCATCTCCTCTCCCACGCGACAATAGAACCAATGGTTATATCAGACCATCACCCAATCTCAATCACCCTGACTTTACCCGAGGAACGTCACCTAACAAAAATCTGGAGACTGGACCCTACACTACTCACAAACGAACAAGATAGATCCCACATCAGAAACAGTCTTTCACTGTTCTTTTCAGAAAACAATACGCCCGATATTAGCCCACTCATAATATGGGAATCACATAAAAGTGTAATTAGTGGCCGCTTCCTCCCCTTAAAAGCCACACATAGAAGAAATAAACAAAAAACCATTGATGACCTACTCGCTAAAATAAAACACTTATAAAAAGCACACAAAAGATCCCTATCAGACCAAAACCATGCAGAACTGACGCAAGCCAGAGAACACCTAAGGGATGAACTTGACCGGAAGACTAGACGCAAATTCACTCTTGGTCATAAATTGTTTTATGAATTCGGCAACAAATGTAGTAAATACCTTGCCAGAGCCATTCAGAAAAAAAAAAGCATCTACGCTAGTACACTCGATCGTAGACTCCTAGGGTACAGCCTACAATAAAGTCACAGACATAGCTTCCCAATTTGAAAAATTCTACATGGGCCTATACAACCTCCCCACACAAAGCGATAACCCCAAACGCCACTCAGTCATCCAGGAGTTCCTTCTCAAATATAGCCCCACCCCGCTGACCACAGAAAAGTCACAAGAACTAGAACTGCCAAACTCGGACGCTGAACTCAATAAGGCATTGTCTCAAATAAAACCAGGCAAAACCCCAGGCCCGGATGCACTCACCTCATCATACTACAGAACCTTCTCAGATATACTTTCAGCCCCTTTTAGAAAAGCTTTTAATTCAATCCCCACCTCAACTCTCTCCTATAACCGTCTGCTAGAAGCACACATCTCGGTCATCCCCAAAACAGAAAAAGATGCAACATCAGTCGCCAGCTATAGACCAATCTCTCTGCTGAATGTTGACATCAAGCTATTCGCAAAAATTTTGGCCAACCGCATTCTCCCTCTCCTACCTTCCCTCATCAAAAATGACCAAGTCGGCTTTATACCTGGTCGCGAAGCCAGAGATAACACTATCCTTGCAATTAACATACAACACTGGGTGCGCTCTACAGCTTCCAGAGGCTTTCTCCTATCCTTGGATGCAGAGAAGGTGTTCGACAGGCTGGCCTGGGACTACATGGAAGCGACACTCAAACACATTGGCATCGGGCGCAACATGCTTCAATATATCGTGATGTTATACTCTGTCGGACACCTTCCCCATCCAAAACGGGACTAGACAGGGCTGCCCCCTCTCCCCGTTCCTATTCGTACTAACTCTTGAACCCCTTTTGAACCGTCTTAGAGCGAACGCTGACATAAAAGGCATAGAGATTTCAGGTAAAACGTATAAAGTCGCAGCGTTTGCAGACGACATGCTTCTATTTCTAAGAGATCCTCATATCTCCCTTCCTAATCTCATAAAAGATCTCTTGCTCTTCTGGCAAATCTCCAACTTAAAGCGGAGGTCCGAGGGCTAAAAAAAAAATTAAAAGTCAGCAGCTACACATACAGTAGCTGCTGACTTTTAATATTAGGACACTTACCTGTCCTGGAGTCCAGCGATGTCGGCACCCGCCGCCGATCTTCGGATCGGGGGACGGTGGCAGCCGCCTCCATCGCGGGTAAGGGAACCCGGACGTGTAAGCAGTACAGCTTCACGCCGGGCACCTTACCGCTCATGTGCGAGCTCTGCCACACTCTGCTACTGGCCAGATGGCCAGAAGCACAGCGGGCAGGGAGGAGGGAGCCGGGCTGCTGACGTCAGCGGCCGCGTCCGCTGGCCAGAGCTCCCGGATGTGTGGAAAAGGACACCTGTCTAAAGTGTCTCTTCCCCCTCCCCCCCGAAAGGTGCCAAATGTGACACCTGAGGGGGGGAGGAATCCAACCAGCGGAAGTTCCACTTTAGGGTGGAACTCCGCTTTAAAAATCAACACGACCAAATCATTCGCCCTCAATATTAACCTTCCTAAAGAAATGGTTAAACAATGCCAGGAGAACTTTTCATTTAATTGGAAAATAGATGCAATAAAATACCTAGGGATATACCTAACAGCAGACCCCACAAATCTTTATACAAAGAACTACCCTCCCCTTCTTAAATCGATCACAGAAGACATACGCAACTGGGACAAACCTTTCTTCTCATGGTTTGGCAGAGCAGCAATCCTCAAAATGAATATCCTCCCACGCATACTCTTCTTGCTTCAAGCCCTCCCGGTCCTAATACCGCAAACATTTTTCAAGTCCTTCAAAAAATGCTGTTCTGATTTCTTATGGAGACGAAAAACCCCAAGAATTAGCTACACGCACCTAACCAGACCTAAAACAAAGGGTGGAATAGGACTACCTGACATCAAAAATTATTACTGGGCCACACATCTAACCAGAATAGTCAACTGGTCAGAACAAACCAATCCGAGACATTGGGTCCATGTCGAAAATGCGTTCTCAGACGCCCCCCTCAAGTTGATACCATGGATCAATACACAACACCACCCCAAATCTCTCAAAGAACACCCACTTATCCGTGCTTCCTTGCATTGCTTCAAAGAAGCGTGTAAGAAAACAAAAGTATCTTCTAGCCCTGGCCCCCTCACTCCAATAAGACATAACCCAGCTTTCCCCCCAGGCATGTCTTACAATTTCCTAGAAGAGATATGGCCAAATTCGGATATATACGCACACCACTTCTTCAACAATGGCACCTTACTAGATAGAGAGAACATTGCAACAACAAACGCAGATACCCCATTATCACCCTGGGCCTATTTCCAAATTCCCCACTTCATCAAACAACTTAATAAGCACTCAGAAGTCTCCCGACCACTTTCTCTATCTGAAAAATTATGCTCACAACTAAGCGAACAAAGACATCTCATATCCACCATTCACAACTTGTTCTTTCTAGACACCCCCCCAGTTCGGGAACAACATGCTCCCATTGGGAAAAAGACCTACAGGAAAATATCTCAGACGAACAATGGGAAAAAATCTTTTCACTGACGCATAAAGGTTCATTGAATGTCGCAACACAGGAAAACAATTACAAACTAGCACTTTGATGGTACAGAACCCCACATGTACTTTACAAATACTACCATACTATACCTGAGAAGTGCTGGAGATGCTCAGAAGCCCAGGGCACCCTTCTACACATTTGGTGGAGCTGTCCACTTCTCCTACATTTTTGGACCCAAGTCCGAGACATAACTAACAGACTATCCACATACCCATTAAGTCTCTCCCCAGCCCAATTCCTGCTGCATCACACAAGTCTACCAGGACAAACCTATCACAAATCCATTGTTATCCACCTAATAAATGCAGCCAAACTCTGCATCCCCATACACTGGAACTCACCACCCCCCCAACATTGGCAGAATGGTGCAGAAAAGTAAATAGAATCGCAGAAATTGAAGAACTTATACATATCACCAAAGAAACACCCTCTAAATTCTCCCAGACCTGGGCCTGCTGGATTCATTTCAAAACAACCCAGGAATACCACAACCTAGTCACAGCCCGCAACAAGCCGACACACCAAAGAACACGATGCAACACCCCTCACTAGACCTCAGTACCTGAGAAAGCATCCTAATTTTCTGTTAATCCCAAGCACGACTACACTAACTATGCCATAGAGAGAAATGGACTTTCTTTCCAAACCATCGTCAGCACCATCCCCCCATCCCAGATCGCCGCACGCAGACACGGCTGCTGGGATGCCGGAGGGGACCTACGGAGCTCCTCCTCCATTCTTCTTCTTTCTCCTTATCTTCCCTTCCCATCTCCTCTTCTACCCTCCCTTCCCCCCACCCCCTCCCCCCCTCTCCCCCCCATGCCCTCCCATATCTTACCCACACCCCCCCCTTAATATCCCACCCTTCTTTAAGAATGTCCCCATCATGCCACAATATTGTCCGGGGGAATATTTCCTTAGACACTATGTTGCAATCATCCCTACCCATAAATCAATCGTCCATCTCACCTGAAGTTCTCTCCCCCGCACCATTGCCCTCAGGCCCAGAGGAACTACTTAATGCCCAATGACTTACAGACCTGGTGTTGAGGGTTCTATATAAGAACACTATTCATTAAATAGAAAAGATTCACACCCTGACTGTACAAGGAAACCCTATGTCTAAGATTATTGAGATACTCATAGAATTATTGCCCACACCACCTGACTAACACACCACAAACAGGACTAAAGGGATGTAGTTTTAAATTGTTTCTGTTATCTTTCATAAGCCGGTTGTTACCAGTTATTAGTGTACATGCTGTATCAATCATACACTATTGAATTGCTTATGTTATGTACCTATGTTACCATGTCATAACTAAATAAAAGTTTCTTAAAGGGAAAAAAAAAAAAAACAAGCACACCATTGTTTTTCTTGTGAAATTCCCAATAAGGTTGATGTGTCACGTGACCCTCTTCCTATTGAAAAAACAAAAGTTGGATTCAAAATGGCCGACTTCAAAATGGCCGCCATGGTCATCACCCATCTTGAAAATTTTCCCCCCTCACATATACTAATGTGCCACAAACAGGAAGTTAATATCACCAACCATTCCCATTTTATTAAGGTGTATCCATATAAATGGCCCACCCTGTACTTTAAATGCACATGGCGCATTAAGGTATGTCTGTGTTGTGTAGACCTTCTCTTTGCTATGACAATGACACATCTAACCACCTTGTGGATGTTCTCAGATTTTCATCACAAGAAAGATGCAACTCATGGTATAGTGAAGATTTAGTGACCTTGACATTTCAAAATATCATTTCAAGAGTAAATAATGAGTTTTCAAATGAGGTACAACCTACAACAGCTGTAAATAGCAGTAATGTTAATAATGTGACTGGTATAACTAATGACCAATGTATTAGCAATGATCATTAATCACTTGTCCATAATTCTAAAGCTAGCAAGAAGAGCAAGGTAATGTTCTGTATAAAAAGAAACTTGGAGAAATAACATTTTTTGTTTGATAGACAGCAACTGAAGAAATTGCATTAGGGCTGAGTTCTACACAGTAGGAATGAATGGTTCAATGGAGTTTTTCGGCAGTACATAGCTACTACAGTATCTCACAAAAGTGAGTACACCCCTCACATTTTTGTAAATATTTTAGTCTATCTTTTCATGTGACAACACTGAAGAAATTACAATTTGCTACAATGTAAAGTAGTGAGTGTACAGCTTGTATAACAGTGTAAATTTGCTGTCCTCTCAAAATAACTCAACACACAGCCATTAATGTCTAAACCACTGGCAACAATAGTGAGTACACCCCTAAGTGAAAATCCCCAAATTGGGACCAAAGTGTCAATATTTTGTGGGGCCACCATTATTTTTCAGCACTGCCTTAACCCTCTTGGACATGGAGTTCACCAGAGCTTCACATGATGACATCACGGAGCTGGTAGATGCTAGAGACCTTGCACTCCTCCACCTTCCATTTGAGGATGCCCCACAGATGCTCAATAGGGTTTAGGTCTGGAGACATGCTTGGCCAGTTCATCACCTTTACCCTCAGCTTCTTTAGCAAGGCAGTGGTCATTTTTGAGGTGTGCTTGGAGCCGTTATCATGTTGGAAAATTGCCCTGCAGCCCAGTCTCCAAAGGGAGGGGAACATGCTCTCCTTCAATATGTCACAGTACATGTTGGCATTCCCTCAATGAACTGTAGCTCCCCAGTGCCGGCAGCACTCATGCAGCCCCAGACCATGACACTCTCACCACCATGCTTGACTGTAGGCAAGACACACTTGTCTTTGTAGTTCTCACCTGGTTGCCGCCACACGCGATTGACACCATCTGAACCAAATAAGTTTATCTTGGTCTCATCAGCCTACAGAACATGGTTCCAGTAATCCACATTCTTAGTCTGCTTGTCTTCAGCAAACTATTTGCAGGCTCTCTTGTGCATCATCTTTAGAATGGGATGACAACCACGCAGACCAATTTGATGCAGTGTACAACGTAAGGTCTGAGCACTGCCAGGCTGACCCACCACCACTTTAACCTCTGCAGCAATGCTGGCAGCACTCATACATCTATTTCCCCAAAACGACCTCTGGATATGAAGCTGAGCACATGCACTCAACTTCTTTGGTCGACCATGGCGAGGCCTGTTCTGAGTGGAACCTGTCCTGTTAAACCACTGTATGGTCTTGGCCACCATGCTGCAGCTTAGTTTCAGGGTCTTGGCAATCTTCTTATAGCCTAGGCCATCTTTATATAGAGCAACAATTCTATTTTTTCAGATCCTCAGAGAGTTCTTTGCCACGAGGTGCCATGTTGAACTTCCAATGACCAGTATGAGAGACTGAGAGCGATAACACCAAATTTAACACACCTGCTCCCCATTCACACCTGAGACTTTGTAGCACTAATGAATCACATGACACTGGGGAGGAAAAATTGCTAATTGGGTCCAATCTGTATATTTTCACTTAGGTGTGTACTCACTTTGTTGCCAGTGGTTTAGTCATTATTGGCTGTGTGTTGAGTTATTTTGAGGGGACAGCAAATTTACACTGTTATACAAGCTGTACGCTCGCTACTTTACATTGTAGCAAAGTGTCATTTGTTCAGTGTTGTCACATGAAAAGATAGAATAAAATATTTACAAAAATATTTGGGGTGCACTCACTTTCGTGAGATACTGTAAGTATTATTACCATGAAAGTTTTAGTGCTTAGCAGTGATCAAGCAGCTATGGCACCCCAATAACCTCAGTGCAATTTTGCAGTATGGAGAAATCAATAAAGCTGATTTAATAACACAAGTGCATTATTTCCACCAAACCTTTGGTAGAAGATAAAGTTTTAAGCCAGAGGTCTCAAATGTTAGCTGTTAACATTTCAAGGGATAGTGTAAGGGCAGTGAAGTGTGAACAGATTGCTTTAAAGACAAGTAATGCTAAAAAGCTGAATAACTCAACTTATTATTTTAGAAAAATCATTCTCTGGTAAGTTAACACACACGCTAACATAAAAAAATGTCATGAACAGTGGGACTTCTCTATTTTAACTCATTTCTCTTTCAGTCCATCTTGATCTACAACTATATATTTAAAACTCCTCCTGCTGTGTTCACTTTCGTCCTATTGCATTAATCTAAACAATGCCATAAGAACAATACCATTGCAGTCATAGCACAGCTAATTCAAGATGTATTATAAAGTTACCTCAGTTCTGAAGTTACCGAAAAAAAAGTAATATAAAATATTTGCAGTATTGCTCTAATCTTCACTTCAGTTAAACATAAACCATTTTTTATGTACTAATAAGAAGAATTGCCTTTTAGGAAATACATCTTACTAATTTTTGTTACTTACACAAAGTCTATAGATGCTGTGTGCTTTTTTTGTATTACAGAATTTAACTCTCTTACCACTGCGGAACACATATATATGCTGTTCAAAAAGTGTGCTTTATTCCTGGGCCATGTATATATGTGTTCCTGTGTTTGTGCTGGAAGCATGCTCCATTGTTCGCTCCCAGCTCTGAGACAGAGCTGTTACCAACAACTCCAGGACTCAATCTGTTGACCAGGAACCAGAAGAAAGCAAGTCCCAATCATTTAATCAGTGTGATTAGCCAATCACAGTGATCACTCATATGACTGACTGCGAATTGATCCAACCCAGTTTTGGTTGCCCTCTATGAAGAGGAAAAGATATATTGGGCCCTGTCCTCCTTGCTAGAAGAAAAGTCTGTATAAAATTCAAAGAAGTTTGTTAAAGAAAAAAAAAAAAGATTAATTAGATCCAAGCTTGATCCAGTTTAGTAAGTGTCAGCAGAGGCGTAACCAGAACCTTCAGGGCCCCAGTGCAAGACATTATGCAGGGCCCCCTGACCTCTGGCCAGGGCCCTTCCCTCCTCCCACTGATCCTGTTACCCTTTACTCCTATTGCGGGTCCCTTTATTACGGTACTGCAGCGGGGCCCTTTCACAAGTTCGGCAATGGGCCCCCTTTCTGCCAACTTCGGCCTCCCCATGGTGGTGAAATGCCAAGACCCAGTCACAATTGCAACCTTTGCAATCCTGATATTTCCCTCTCTGGTGTCAGTAGTTTTTCATTCTTATTTTAGGTTTATTATTTTTTTACCATTTCATTTTATTTCTTTTACAATTTTATATTTACAATTGTTTACATTTTTTTAGGAGCTCTGTTGGGGGGCTTTGATGAGATATCAGGGGTCTAAACAAACCTCAGCTCTCAATCTCCATCTGTGTAACCTCAGCTGCACAGAACGCATGGACAGGAATAGCTGTGCACTGAGCCTCCCATTCATTCAGAAATGGAAGTATAGTAAAAACAGTTTACTATGCCTCAGTTATGAATGAACCAATTGGTACCAATCACTAACTCTGTTCATTTTAGAAAAGGAAAAGGCTGGTAAATTACAAATTTACCGACCCGTTCCCATCTCTCCATCATGACACATTTTCTAAAACAGCTGGCAGGAGAGAGGAGGGGGGAAGACAGCAGCTCTGTGGGGGGGAGGGGGGGCAGGGAAGCACACAGGGACCATGGGAACAGCAGAAGACAAGTAAAATGGATAGATGAAAATGGAGGAGATTGGTTCCTCTAAATGACACCCCTGCCATCCCTCCTATTTAGGTGTACAAGGGAGGCACACGGGCCCCATGGACCATGGGGCCTGGTTGCAATTGCAACCCCTATCATTACGCCCCTGAATGTCAGTGGAAGTGTCAATGTTAACGTCATTCCGGCAGAAAAAAAGAACAGGAATTCCACTTGCTACACTCCAAATTTTGTGAACAATACAATGGCCAACATCAGTTGATCAAAAAGATCTTGGAAAAACACTGGCATGTACTTAAAGCTCACCTACTTTTAACCACTTCAGCCCCGGAAGGATTTCCCAGGCTAGGACCAGAGCACTTTTTTGCGATTCGGCACTGCGTTATTTAACTGACAATTGCACGGTTGTGCAACGTTGTACCCAAACAAAATGTGCGTCCTTTTTTCCCCACAAATAGAGCTTTCTTTTGGTGGTATTTGATCACCTCTGCATCATTTCTGATTGCCGCTATAAACAAAAGAAGTGCGACAATTTTGCAAAAAAAAAAAACAAATTTCTTACTTTTTGCTAAAATCCAAATCCAAATCCAAAAAAAAAAAAATATAAAAAAACATTTATATTCTTCCTCATATTTTTGGTAAAAAAAATTGCGATCAGCGTTTATTGATTGGTTTGCGCAAAAGTGGCCGCGTTTACGGATGATGAGAATTAATTTCTGGGGTTTTTTTTTTTTTTTTACTAGTAATGGCGGCGATCTGCGATTTTTAGCCATACTGCGATATTGCAGCGGACATGTCAGACATTTTTCACACTTTTTTCAGACATTTATACAGCAATCAGAAATGTAAATGTCCACTGATTACTGTATAAATGTCATTGGCAGTGAAGGGGTTAACCTGCAGGGGGAGATCTAGGGGTTAACTGTGTTCCCTGGGTGTGTTCTAACTGTGGGGGGACTGGGCTACCATGGGCATAAGAGATCTAACTGATCCCAGTGACAGGGATCAGTAGATCTCCCATCTCCCACTAACAGGTGGTTCCCCGTTCTTTGGCTGTGGCCGCTCATCGCGGCTCGCCAGCGAACATCGGGTCCGCCCGAGCCGCAGGCACACTCCTCAGGAGTACAGCGTGCGTGCGTGCATGCCCCCTAGAGGCCACTCGCAGATTGCCGCTTTTTTACGGCGATTCGCGCTCAGCGTCCACACTGCTGCCATAAATACACGGTAGGCGGTGTGGAAGTGGTTAAAGAGAGATCTACCAACACATGCCAAGATCATCTAACACAGAGCACCCACCCTAAAACACAGTTTGATACCCAGCAGAATACAATACAATGAAACAAGCCACCCCTCCAGCAAACCACCACTGCAGACCATCAGTGGATGCTTCCATAACCCATAGTGTTATTGCCACAAGCACTGGAACTGAATGATCCATTAACACATTTTTGAACTGCTCAACCCAATATATAATCTATGTACCCAGGTGTCTATGTAATTTGCAGTATGTTGGAAGAACAATCCAAACATTTTGCCAAAGACTAAAAAAGCACAGATCCAACATCAGGCTGGGTTATAAGAAACACATGTCAAGGCATTTCTTGATACATCACAACAAAGATCTGTGGTTACTATGGGCAACGATTGTGGAACAAATCCCTATTTCCAAGAAATATAGCAGATTTACGATACTCTGCAAACAAGAAACCTTCTGGATACACAGACTGAACACACTTATCCCAGATGTTCTCGATGAAGCCATTAAAACTTTCCAATAATCACAATGTCCTTCTTCATCTAGTAGATACCCGATTGAACTACTGCATCCCCCCCGAATTTCATGTGTATAAGGTTGTACAGAATATGCTTACTTATGCGACAATATGACACTGGTGGTTTTTGACACATTAGAATACACAAAAACACTCAACTCTATCAAGGAAGAACCCAAACAAGCATAATTTTGAATGTTATATATATATATACAGCACCTGCATTTAGACTAATCACATCATCTACATTCACAGCCTAATTTGCTTATGTAAAGAGCCATTTCCATCCTCACAGGCTACTCTGTCATTTCAGATCAAATATGATACTCTTCTCTGTCCCCTAGCTCAGATTAAGGCAAGGCAACCCAATATTATATAAGTCTCATGTCCCAAACACACACTGCCCACTCACTGTTCACACACCACTGGCTTTACACATCCATCACCATCTTTTCTATCATGATTGGCTCAAACCATCCCATTATCCACCAATGCCACTCCTTTCAGTCCAGACACATCTCCCTCCTTCAATCCTCCCCCTGTTCTTTTTGGAGGCATTTTAGCCTTATAAACATGATTGCTTGGCTAGCATGGTTGCTGCCAAACAAGCTGCTGATTAGGCCTGTGCTTTCAACTCACACTGGTATAAGTATGTATTCCTCTCATTTCCCCACCAATTCTTACCACTAATAACTTTACCTAACACTCACCCTGCTTTCATTCTGTTCTTCCTACAGATACAATTGTAGGGCCAGTTCACAATTTTTTTTTTTTCCACAACATGTTTTATTGGAGCGTAAATACGTTTTCCATATAGTACAAAAAGTGTAAACAGCATTAGGTTTCAAAACATTGAAAACAGTTACAGGGTACAGTGTCAGCATTTCGGATAGTACTGCAGTGGTTATCGTACACATTTAATTCAAACAGAGATAACCTAATTAGTTTTGGCCCTAAGGCCATCATTTCACATCAACATTTGAATACAGTTGAGCTCCATGTGGTCTGAAGATTTGGCAATTTCCCCGTTGGACTCCTCTTAGTTGGTGAGGGCTAAGTGGGCCCAGGGGGGAGTCGGGGATTATCTGGTTCCCTGTAGGAGCACATTTTTGCTCATTGTGGGCTATGTGACATATGGTAAGGGGGAGAGAAAGGAACCGAGAGGTAAGGGGGAGGTAAAAGAGAAAAAAGAGAGGGGTGAAGAGAGGGATAGGAACAGGGGGAGGAATGGGAAAGCTTATAATGAGAGGCAGTGTGACTAGGGGGCCTGGGGAGAGAAGAACCAGCTGCTCTCTCTGAGTCTTAGTGGTCTGCCCAATGTGATATGGCATGTTCTGGCAATATAAGAGGGTTGTTATAGATCTATATATCAAGGGTTGTTTGTCAGGTCTGAAGATTTTCATGTGAGTCTAAAGGCCAACCAAGGTTCCCAGGTTCTAGTGAACTTGGGAATGTTGTCTTGTGAGATATGTATCAGTTCTTCAATTTCTGTGACTCTGTTTGTACGACGGATCCATTCTACGGTTGTAGGAGGGGATGATGAACACCAATGCATGGGGATACACATCCTTGCAGCGTTGACCATATGCATTGCTATCGACTTAAGATAGGCTTTTTTGGGGATCGCGGATAGATGCAGCAAGTATTGTTCCGGGCTGAATTCAATTGGCAGACTTGAAATTTGTTTAACTAGTTCATGGACTTCTGTCCAGTAAGGACGTATGAGGGGACAATCCCACCAGATATGGAGAAATGTTCCCTTGTCCAGGCCGCATCTCCAGCAACTGGCCAGTTCACTATTGGTTTCACTTGGTTGCCAATTAAGGTTAATTTGAATTTTACCTCAAAATGCATGAGATCTTTAGATGTGGGCAGTTTATTCAGCGATTGGACAGCCTCATTGTACAGCGTATGGCTCCTATCAACTCTTTGGATATATTTTGTCATTTCGATACATTTTATTCTATCAGCTTTTTGAATATATTTTTGCCATTTTTGTCATTTCTATACATTTTATTCTATCAGCTTTTTGAATATATTTTTGCCATTTTTCTATACATTTTATTCTTGCTAGGTCCAAAAATGTTTTAACCAGTGTGTATTATTTTATAATAAGTATCATTATTCTTAGTAGTATTATCAATAAATTCATTATCTTTTGTACCATTTTACGACTGTACAATCAGATTGTATAATGTATGGTTCAATTTATACAAATACCAGCTTGAAGAGTTTTTTTTTTCTTCTCCCTCTTTTATTAGGTTAACATTTCATCCCCAATGTATCATTTTAATAATAGTGATGATTATTGTTAGTATTATTATTATTTTTTTTTCTTCTTTAAGCACCCATATTCTTATTTTTGTTCAGCACTCATGTTCTCTTTTTTTTTTTTTTTTTTCCATTAAATTTTTATTGGATTTTTAAGAATCATACAATAAACAAACAAACAAAAATGCAATAATAGACAATATGGTTTCAAGAACACATAGTGAGGTATGACTTGATAAGGTAATTAAACGCATGCTCTCAATGAGGCCTCTGGGCATCTGAATACTTCCAAGTATGAGAGAAAAGTAGCGTTATCGTTGCCCTGACACCTCTATTGGGAACAAAACTGTGTCTTGGGCTTATTAATAATTAATGCTTTTTGGTCACATTGAGGCATGAGTCTGCTTGAAGTAAGGCTTCTACATTGCGTTGCATTTGAGTTCTAAGAAACCAAACATACTTATAACAATTCAGTAGAGAATAAGAAAGAGAGAGGGAAGGAAGAAAGAGGAGGAATAAGAAAGAAAGGAGGGGAACAGATAGGGATTGTTGGTGAACTGGTATAGCCCGAGTAGAGGGTTGAAGTAGTTATTTCAGGTGTGATCGTAGACCCTTATATAAGGGATTGTTGAAAAATTATGTTGCTTGGAATTAGTCATCATTGTTTAGATTGAGTCTTAAAGTATAGGATATATCCAGAGAATTCGAAGCTGAGAGTCATCGGTTATGTGGGTTAGCATTGGAATGAAGATTGTGGGTGTTAACCGTGGGTACCCGTTGTGTGGGTGTTAGAAGTAAGGTTACGATTGGGTGTATTGGCTACTGAGAGTCGAAGCTTAAGAGACCTATATAGGATATGAAATTCTGAGTTAGATTTGTTACTACTGATTAAGGTTCGTTGTATTAAAAAGTTGTTAGGGAATATATTCCCAGATGCTAGTGTGGACTTTATTGATGAAGTTGGGAGATGAGCCCGATATGGTCAAGTGGTTGTTAGGGATAGACAAGGGGAGGAAAGAAAGAATAAGGAGGAGAAAGAAGGAAGGGAGAGAGAAAGAATAAGAGATGACTTAACAATATTCATACAAACCAAAGAATCTTGA
>BLSH010465125.1:32573-63590 GCA_018402905.1 Glandirana rugosa
TAATACACTGGGTCGGAGATATATTCGACCTCAGTGTATCACGACGTACAGTGTAGTAGAGTATGATCACATCCCTCTCCTACGACGACGACCACACTCCCTGTCTAATCGCAATATTTAGTAGAGTATGACCACATCCCTCTCCAAGGACGACGACCACACTCCCTGTCTAATCGCAATATTTTAGTAGAGTATGACCACATCCCTCTCCAAGGACGTCGACCACACTCCCTGTCTAATCGTAATATTTTAGTCCCTACACCAGTATGAGATGATTTATAACGCTAATCTGTCCCTCACACCAGCAGCAGCATCCTCTCCCTACACTAGTATGAGATGATGTGACATGCAGCACTATGTGACTCCAGCTTATATAGAGGCTGGGTCACATAATGAACTGGCCAATCACAGCCATGCCATTAGTAGGCATGGCTGTGATGGCTTCTAAGGGCAAATGAGTGAAACACTTGTTGCCCTGCAGCTATTCAAAAGACGCAAAAAAATACCCAAACCCCGAACCCGAACTCATACTTTTTCTCAAAGTCCGTGTTCGGGACATGGACACCCTAAAGTCCGGTACGAACCCGAACTTTACTGTTCAGGTTCGCTCAACTCTACCTACATTCAAGTATGATGGTGGGAGTGCCATGGTCTGAGGCTGCATGAGTTCTGATGGCAATGGGGAGCTACATTCCATTGAGGGAACCATGAATGCCAACATGTACTGTGACATAGTGAAACAGAGCATGATCCCCTCACTTCAGAGACTGGGCCGGAGAGCAGTATTCCAACATGATAACGACCCCAAACACACTTCCAAGATGACCATTGCCTTGCTAAAGAAGCTGAAGATAAAAGTGATGGACTGGCCAAACATGTCTCCAGACCTAAGCCCTATTGAGCATCTGTAGGGCATCCTCAAATTGAAGGTGGAGCAGCGCAGGTTCTCTAACATCCACCAGCTCCATGATGTCATGATGGAGGAGTGGAGGAGAACTCCAGTGGCATCCTTTGAAGCTCTGGGAAACTCCATGCCCAAGAGGGTTAAGGCGCTGATGGAAAATAATGGTGGCTACACAAAATATTGACACTTTGGGCCCAATTTAGACATTTTTACTTAGGGGTGTACTCACTTTTGTTGCAAGCGGTTTAGACATTAATGGCTGTGTGTTGAGTTATTTTGAGGGGGCAGAAAATGTACACTGTACTTAGCTGTACTCTCACTACTTTACATTGTAATAAAGGGCCTGATTTACTATAACTCTCAAATATACTCCAGCAGTGCCTTAAAATACCTCCCAATTAAAGACAATTAAGACTTCAACTCTCACAAACTGGGAGGAAATGTACACAGAACAGAGCTCTATTTGCCTGGGAAGATGCCTCTCAGATCACATATGCTGCACACCGGCCTTCAACTGGGTTCAAACTTGTAACTTCCAAATTCCTCAATTTAAACCTTCAATGCAAGTTCATTGTCCTAAAAAGTGTATGGGGACCCGGGTCCTACTCTAGGAGACATGTATCATTAGAAAAAAAGTTTTTACATCGATTGTTTTTTTCAGTGGTTTTAATAATGCTTAAAGTGAAAGAAAAACAAGACATATTCCTTTAAATATCGTGCTTGGGGGGATCCCCTTAGTATGGGTCTCTGTAACGTTTTGAACAGTGCCACCCTAAAATTACTTTTGTAAAGGAAAAATTGTCATTTAAAATTGCTTGCGTCTGCTCCCTCCAATATAGTTAAAGATCATTGAAAAAGCATTGCGTTGGGGTCCCCCCAGTCCATACAAGGCCCTTCGGGTTTGGTGTTTTGAATTTAAGGGGAACCCCGTCCCTAATTTAAAAAAATGCTTTAGGGGTTCCCCCCAATGTCCATACCAGGCCTTTCCGGTCTGCTGAGGATTTTAAGGGGAACCCCACGCCAAATTTAAAAAAAATGGTATTGGGGTCCCCCCAAAATCCAAACCAGACCCTTATGTGAGCACGCAGCCCTGGCATGGCAGGAGGGGGTGGAGACGAGTGAGCGCATCCCCCGAACCTTACCAGGCCACATGCCCTCAACATGGGGATGGTGCTTTGGAGTCTGGTTTGGTTTTCGGGGGACCCAACGCCATTTTTCTAAAAATGTGGAATGGGGTTCCTCTTAAAATCCATACTAGACCTGAAGGGCCTGGTACGGACTTTAGGGGGATCCATACCCAAAATTTTTATTTAATTTTGGCATGGAGCTCCCCTTAAAAGCTATGCCGGACCCTTATCCGAGCATGCATGCACTGTATATAGTCTACACCGTGGTGTAGTGGATAGGACTTTCGCCTGGCTGCAAAAGGGTCATTGGTTCAAATCCCAACCACGATTCTACCTGTGTGGAGTTTGCATGTTCTCTCTGTGCCTGCGTGGGATTCCTCTGGGTACTCCGATTTCCTCCCACACTCCAAAGACATGCTGGTAGGTAAATTAGATCCTGTCTAAATTGGCCCTAGTATATGTATGAATGTGAGTTAGGGACCTTAGATTGTAAGCTCCTTGAGGGTAGGGACTGATGTGAATGTACAATATATGTAAAGTGCTGTGTAAATTGACAGCACTATACAAGTACCTGAAATAAATAAATACGCTGAATGCAATGATATATATATATATATATATATATATATATATATACTATACTGTACATATATATTCTTACACTGACTATATACTTTATAACAACACGCCACCGCCTAACCTTTCGTTATCTCCGCAAATGTTTTCACTATATTCGGCCGCTGTGTAAGTGGCCTTATATAGTGTGGGCATGGATTCAGACCCGCTGAGCAATGATTGTTCAAAGGCAGCCTGCCTTTGGCCAATCATGGCTCTCACAGCAGAGCATGCTGTGATTGGCCAAAGCATGCAGGTCACATGCATACTTTGGCCAATCAGCGGGCGGCATTCCCCTGCAATTTCACTGCATTATGGGACACCCAAATTTGCCGCTAATGCCCCATAATGTTCGGGATTCACTGAACAGGCGAACCACCGATGTTCGAACATACGTTTGACTCGGACTGGGGGATCATCCCTACTGACCATGGATGTACATTGCGAGGCACTTTTCTAACATTTTTGACATAAAAGATTGGACAAAAAAGTCTACATTTTTAAAAACATTTTACACTTTTTAGGTGAATGGGTACAATGTACCCAATACCCATTCACATGGGGGGGCAGGATCTGGTGGCCCCCTTGTTTATGGGGGCTTCCACATTCCAATCATCCCCCAACTGCAGACCCCAACAACCACCAGCCATGGTTGTCAGGAAGAGGCCCTTGTCCCCATCAACATGGGGACAAGGTGCTTTGGGGTGGGGGTCACAGAGCCCCCCCGCCCCAAAGCACACACCCCCCTCATGTTAAAGGCATGTGGCCTGGTTTGGTCCAGAAGGGAGGCACTTGCTTTCCCCCCATCCTGACCTCCAGGCTGCATGCTCAGAAAGGGCCTGGCATCGATTTTGGGGGGACCCCCTGCCGTTTTGTAAACAAATTTGGCGTGGGCTTCCCCTTAAAATCCATCCCTGAGCCAAAGGGCTTGGTATGGATTGGGGGAACAATACATTATAGCTGCAAGCAAGTTGAAATTACATTTTTCATCAATGTAGGGGAGGATGTGGGAGCTATATTTGGTGTGGGTGGGGTTCATTGATTTGTTTATTTGGCGTCACCACACAATTGCTTCCAGCCCATGTGCACACAGCACTTCCTGTTTACAGCCACATTACACTTCCTGCTAATGTATATCTGTAAGGACTATGCAAATATAAATGAGAAGAAGATGACTTATCAGTGTTGGTTCACACTAGTGCGATGTGGGAACCCTGCGAATCCACTCAATATTGAACCCTACGGACCGAGACTGGGATGCCATTAAATTTTATGTGTATTTAAAGGCAGGCGTTGCAATTGCCTTGCTAGTGTATCTGTCAAGAACATAAATACACAGATGCTGCATTTCTAGAAATATATAGGACTTACATTATTCAGGAGTTAATCTTCTACATTTATTGTGTGATTTTTGGTGGTTCTGGCGGTGTGAGTGTAGAATAGTAATGCTATCCTCTGATTTTTGGTAATTACATTTTTATTTCTGATGTTGATACACATATCACATTTTTGGGCTAAAATTAGGATCATTTGGAAAGAATAAAACATAAAAAATAGGGCTAATTTTACATTTCCATAAGCAATTTGTGGTTTGTAAAGACACCTGTGTGCGTTTGGGGAAATATTTTTGTGAGATAGATATCAACAAGTGAAAGTGACAGAGAAAAAATATTTTACCAAAACATGAAAAGATTATTCTAGCACTCTTAAAAACAAAATTGATTATCAAAATTGCAACATTGTTGCAAGGACAATTTCTTTGAGAGAAAGATACATTTCATCTCACTATGAAAAGGATTTATTTGGGGGAAATAACAATTGTACCATTAGAATGAATGGCTGAAAATTGCATTGGGCTACATAACTCGCATCTTCACTAGTAAAAAAAGCTGCGTAAAACAGCTCTCATTTTGGTATTTACTATCTATTCAAGGAATTACTCCATGAGAGTTAAAAACTGAGTTGATTTGTGTCTGAGCATGCTCAGATGTGCTCAGCTGTGCTATGCACCTAAATGTAAAGAGATGTGGAATTTATCTCTTCTCAGACTTTTTAAGATATTTCAGTGTAGAAATCACTTTTTCACACAGTTTAAAATCAGATTATCTTGAAACAATATACCACATATTTTAGTACACTTTAGGGGATCAGATCATGCTCTAAACATTATTTCTATTTGCACTACTCCAGGTCCTGACTAGAGTAAGGATTTGGGCATTATCTGTGACCTGGGAGCAATAGTGAATTCAATTTTGGGAGTAATTTGCCACCAGCGCTATTGTGTATACCGTTTTCGTGCTATTTAGCGTGAATTGCGGTAATTTTGCTGCTATTTTGCGGTAGCGCTATACTAAATTACTGCCAAAGTGTCATTTCTTCAGTGTTGTCAAATGAAAAGATATAATAAAATATTTACAAAAATGTGAGGAGTGTATTCACTTTTGTGAGATACTATATATATATATATATATATATATATATATATATATATATATATATATATATATATATATATATATATATCACCTTTCAAATGTATGTACTGTCAATCTTCTGAATGGCTGTTCCCTGCAAGCCTGCATAATCATGTTTATTGGTTTAACTTATTAGCTTTATATGTCACCTCTCTACCTCAAGCTAGCATAGCTAGCTTATTGGATATTGGAGATAACCCAAGAAACATTAAAATGATCTTTAGTACTGTGAGTTGTGGCAAATACAGTATGTGTGTAAATCTCAGGACTGAATAATAGATGAATAATCTTTTAGTAAGTTAAGAAGTAACTATTTATGTTTTTCATCCACATTTTGGCTTGTTGCCTAGCAACATCTTTTAGTAATTCTATGATGGCAGGAGGTATTTGCACAGCTTAGCTTTATAGGCTATAATGAGAAAGCCTATACATTTGTGATGTTATATTAGGCCCACTTCAAGAAAATCTTGTTATGAACTTTTTTTTATAAACGTGAACAAGCTTTTTGCTTCATCCTATATTACTGTAAAAACGTATATTACTGGCCTCTGTTGCTAGCTGGTCAGGAGATCATCCACTCTGCCACGTTGGCCACACTGAAGAATGATTCATCAGTCAGCCTCTACTGCCCTAAAACAATCTCACAGTTTCTTACATCATATTATTCAATACTATATAGAAAAAAATCCACACTAGTGTGTTGTCAAAAGTAAATATAGCAGTTGTGCACTAAAACCTAAATACCAGGTTAATCAAATATGTATATCCTAAAAGTGCAGCGCTATATAAAAATACCATGTTCAAAACACCATATATGACATATTGCAAAACCTTTGAAGTGAACAGAAAATGCAATCAAAATATCATTCAATCCAAAAATGTCCTTATGCAAAAATGCAAAATAAATTACATTCATAAAGTGCAAAGTTCATAAATTGATCACTAAAGTGCTCCTGTGCAAACAGTTCTTGCATGCCAGTGTCCCACACTTGATGGATCGATCCTGATGGTGCAGTGCTCAGACATTCACCGCTGTGACACCTTCACCACAAATCCGATGGGGGCTTACAAGATCACCAGTGATCTTCCTTACTCAGGAAGGTCATCCAGCGCTTATTGGGATCTCTGATCCTCAGATGGAAATCTGGAAGTTTTCCTCTGCCAGCTTCACTGTGGTCCCCTTATGGTGACAAGATGATCCAGCTCACCGTCCCAGATGGAATGGATGGATGAATCCTCAGAGTTAAAATAGGTGAAAATCAGGGAGACTCCTCATGGTGTAGTATGGTCTCAACCGTTTTATTTTACAATCAGTGTACTCACATATAAAAACAAAGATGTTGCTGGCTGTAAATCTCTCCACTATAGCCAGTGCTATCCTTCAAACAGTCATTAATTCAAACAGAATCTGTGCAGCAGCATAGTTAACACGATATTTGTACACAATGAAAGGCTTTGATTCTTGCCTTTCATTGTGAACTATTGTGATGAGCTCTGTGATTGGTCATCACATGGTACAGACAGAGCCAATCACAGCCCACCTGTACCATGCGATTAACTGTGGCCAATCACAGATAATCACAATTGTAAACACTGAAGTCGTTTTCATCAAGAAAATCATCGTAAAATGCACAGTTATAAGCAACCATGGTGTTAAAAAAAATCCCCATTACCTCGCTAGAGTATTACAGTGTTACAATGGAATTTAGCAAAATACATTTTGGCCTAAATTTATGAAGAAAGATTATTTATTTGCAAAATGTTATAACTGAAACAAAGAAAAATGTGTTCTTTTTCAAAATGTTCAATATTTTTGAAAAAATTAAAAAAACAGCAGTGATTAAATACCACCAAAAGAAAACTCTATTAGTGTGAAAAAAAATTATAAAAATGTCTTATGGGTACAGTGTTACACAACTGCGCAATTGTCATTCAAACTATGACAGCGCTGAAAGATGAATATTGGCCTTTGAAAGCTGGCAGCAGTTGGCAGAGGTCCAGGAGGGATGGATGAGTCATCAGTCACTGCTACCAGTGTAGGGCGCAGGTGAATATCACCATAACATCTTGTCTGGATGAACAGGCAGGCTGTGGGAAAACAGATGTCCACAGTTCCAAAGGAGCAAGGACGATAGCAGGTTAACAAGTGGAGAAAGCCAAAGCCTGGAGCCATGCCAGGCTAGAATATAGGCTAGTGTGGATTCTGTGACTGAAGAGACGTCGGGCCATGACATCACAAGGTGGGTGGCAACATGTTTAGGAGCACATCAGCTCCTTTGTCATACTGGTTATGGTGATACTCACCTGCACCCCTGCACACTAGTAACGGCGACTGATGACTCATCCATCCATCCCTCCTGGACCACTACCAATTGCTGCCAGCTTTCAAAGTATACAGGTGATCTGCTTGCACCATGTTTTGATTTTAATCCAAGTTCACAGAGGCACTCAATACCCTCATTCGAGAAGAGCTGCAGCCACTCATTAAGTGAACCTCTCCTATATATACTTTATCCCATGTACTGACATTTTAGCACCCATGGGTCCAAGACCCACTCTTTGTTTGCGCTAAGGGATGTTTATTCTTTCACATCTAATTTCCTGACTGCCTATCACATTTTAGAGGACCTGGGGCCCCATGACAGTGGAAAACCCCACAAAGTGACAACATTTTGGAAATGAAACACCTCAAGGAATTTTCTACGTTTTTTTTTCAAAATGCAGATAGAAAATGAAAATGTATTTTTTTTACCACAAAGTTGTTGACTAATATGATATTTCTAACGAACATTATAGACATACTTAGAATTACAGCTCAAAACACATTTGGTGTGGTTTTTGAGGTCCAAAATACAAAGAGTACCTTCAGGATTTCAAGGGGCGTAGATGCATCTAATTTCCTGATTATCTATCACATTTTTGGAGGTACTGGAGCACCAGGAAAAACCCACAAAATTACATTTTGGAAATCAAACACCCCAAGGTATTTTCTTTTGGAAATGTAATTTTTTTGCCACAAGCTTTTTGAAAATATGGAAAGAAAATGAAAATTTATTTTATAACACAAAATTATCATTTTTTAACCACTTCTGGACCACCGGTTGTGTATATACAGCGGCCTTTTGATGTGGAATACCATTGTTACGGGAGCAGATAGCTACCATAACCCGGTATAATTTTTTTCCACAGTCGTTTCTGAGTCTGATAAAATTGGTCTCTCCGGCGGATTTGTCACAAGATCACTTTTATTGGTGGCGGGAGAGGTGCACCCCACCACTTTTCTGTTGTCTCCGCCACTTACCGGACCCGCCGGTAGTGATAGAAACAATCGGGTCCACTACTCCCCTGCACTGGATGCCGAGTGAGCTGAAGATGCTGCCCACTTGGCTCAATAGCATTGACTGGCGGAAGCGACACCAAATGTCACTTCCGCCCAAAGCTCTTAAAGGGGACATTTTTTTTTTGAACTGTCATTTTTTTTAATTGCGTTTAAGTGTAAATATGAGATCGGAGGTCTATTTGACTCCAGATCTCATTTTTAAGAGGTCGTGGCATGCTTTTTTCTATTACAAGGAATGTTTACATTTCTTCTAATAGGAAGAAAAGTAATCACATTTTTTTTAAAAAAAGGACAGTGTAAAAAAAAAAAGTAAAATAAATAAGAAAAAGAAAAAAAATATTTGAACAGAAACTGTTATACTTTTCAATTAGCCAAAAAAAAAAAGCAAAACACAAAATGCTAAATGCATTCAAAAACACATAATACACCGCAAATCGTGACAGAAATATGCATCAACCACAACCTGCATAGATGTGAACCTAGCCTCAAGACTCGTGGTAACCCAGGCAAAAGAAAAAAAGCTCTTTAGTGTGGAGACCCATTGTCACGTACCTGGTGGTGGAGTCTGCAATAGCCGAGGACAGCCTCTCTTACAATCCTGACTCAGGAGCCCCTGATATGGCAGGCAGGAAGCTCAAGAGTGCAGGATGGCACGAGTGCTTGACTGGAACACAGGTGCGATGGTCGCCGGCAGGGCAGGTGGTGCAGCGAGCTGGAGCAGAGAAGACACTCCGGAGAATAGCTGGCAATTCGCTCTGCAGGGCTGAACCAAGCGGAAGATGCTGGATGAGAAGGCTGGAAACAGACTGGAACAAGCAGCAGCCAGGCCGATCAGGAACTGAGGAGTAAGCAGAAGGATGGTCGGACAGGAGCCGGGTCATCAACAGGCGGGCAGCGTGGTACCAGGGAGCAGGCAGAAGAATCGTCAGGGCAAGCCAAAGGTCAGGGCAGGCAGCAAGTAGCAGTGTCAGAATCAAGCCAGTAATCAAGGAACAGGTAAAGCAGATGAACAGGTAACAGGATACTCTGGAACGCTGTAGACCAAACGGCATTGATCTCATGTCATCGTTCCGTTTAGATAGTCCTTTTGGCACCAAGAATAATCACGAACGGGGGTGCGCGCTTCCCGGTCGCGCGTGCGCACGAACGTTCGTGCCGTCCGTTCCTTCGTGCACGCGCCTGCGCACCGTGCTCCTTCGTACGGCAATACAGACTCTTCTTCTTTCCTGACATTGCCCCCCCCCCTAATGGGCAGCCTCCGGATGCCCACACGGGGCAGTTTTTCAGGGTGTGCTCTCTGAAAAGCCTGCATCAATCTTGGGGCGTGAATGTCGGTTTTAGGTTCCCATGAATTTTCTTCCGGACCATACCCTTTCCATTTAATGAGGTACTGCACCTGATTACCCCTTTTCCTGCAGTCTAGGATGGCTTCAACTTCAAATTCCTCCTCTCCATCAATAATCACAGGTTCGGGTGGTTTGGTGCTTCGTCCTGGAAAGGGATCAGAGTTTGCCGGTTTTAACAAAGTTACATGGAACACTGGATGAACAGAGTTACATGGAACACTGGATGAATCCGCATAGAATCTGGTAATTATAGTTCATAGGCCACATCATTCATTTTTCTTTTCACCGGAAATGGTCCAATGAACCAGGGTCCCAGTTTTTTAGATGGGCAAGCCAGTTTCAAGTTTGTGGTAGCCAACCACACTTGTTCCCCTGGTTCCAAGTTCAGCTCACCCCGTCTTTTCTTATCAAACGCCTTCTTATAGTCTTCCTGGGCTTTGGACATTATTTCCTGTAACAATTTGTTATTGGTGTTGAAGAAGTCCACAGTGTCTTGCACAGCAGGAACTGTACTTTCGGGGATGGAGCTGGACAAGAAGGATGGATGAACCCCATAATTGGCAAAGAACAGAGACTGTTTGATTGAGGAGTGTACAGAATTATTATAAGCAAACTCAGCCATTGGTAGTAAGGACACCCAGTCATCTTGGGAAAATGAAGAAAAGCATCTCAGATATTGTTCTAAAGTCTGATTAGTTCTTTCAGTTTGCCCGTTGGATTGTGGGTGATAGGCTGAGGAGAATGAGAGTTCAATCTTCAGTGCTTCACATAATGCTTTCCAGAATCTGGAGGTAAATTGTACTCCTCTATCTGAAACAATGTTGACAGGTATTCCACGGAGCCTGATGACTTCTTTAATAAAGGCTTTGGCTGTTTCAGGAGCCGAGGGTGTGCCTTTCATAGGTATGAAGTGTGCCATTTTAGACAGTCTGTCTACTACTACAAAAATGGAGGAAAATCCTTCCGACAGGGGTAATTCGACAATGAAGTCCATAGAAATCATTTTCCAAGGTCTTTCTGGGACTGGTAGAGGTCTCAATAGTCCCCAAGCCTTGTTCTTACTACTTTTGTTTTGGGCACACGTGGTACAAGATTCCACATACTGCTTACAGTCCTTCTTTACTTGAGGCCACCAAAAGGTGCGTTGAATTAATTTGGCAGTCTTAAAGGTACCAAAATGTCCTGCGAGTTCATGATCATGACATAATCCCAAAACTGTGGCACGCGCTTCCTCAGGTACAAAAATTCTGTTCTCATGCCACAATAGCCCCTCTCTGTACTGAAGATTGTTTCCAGGTGCGGAAGTACATTCATTTGACAGGTGTTTGATTCGTGACAACAGATCTTCCTGGAGCAAAATAAAATTTCCAGAGGATAGAATAGTGTCAGAAGATGATGGGTTCCCCGATTCATTGAACATGCGTGAAAGTGCGTCTGGTTTAGTATTTTTGGATCCCAGCCTGTAGGTTATGTGGAAGGAAAATCTGGAAAAGAACAGGGCCCATCTGGCCTGGTGTGGCTTTAATCTCTTTGCAGTCCTCAAATATTCCAGATTTTTGTGGTCAGTATAGATTAAGATTGGGTGTGCTGCTCCTTCCAGTAAGTAACGCCATTCTTCTAATGCTGCCTTGATCGCCAATAACTCTTGGGCGCCCACATCATAATTTCTTTCAGGTGTAGACAATTTACGAGAAAAGAAGGCGACTGGGTGTAGTAGCGCCTTGGCACCTTGCCGCTGGGAGAGTACGGCCCAACTGCTATTTCTGAAGCATCTACCTCAAGGATATATGGGAGAACTGGGTCAGGATGCTTTAGAATAGGAGCTGATGTAAACAAATTCTTGAGGGTTTCAAAAGCAGCTTGTGCCTCCAAGGACCAACGGAACCGAACACCTTGCTTGGTCAACTGGGTAACGGGTGAGATGATGGCAGAAAATCCCTTGATAAATTTTCGGTAGAAATGAGCAAATCCCACAAAACGTTGGATTCCCTTTTTATCATTGGGTGCTGGCCAGTCCAGAATGGCAGAGACCTTCTGAGGATCCATCTTGATGCCCTCAACTGAAATAATTAGTCCCAAGAATTGGATGCTTTCTTGTTCGAACATGCATTTTTCGGGTTTGGCATAAAGTCCATGTTGTCGTAAACGTTCGAGGACATGTGAAACGTGTTGGCGATGTTCCTTCAAAGATGGTGAGAAAATCAAAATATCGTCTAGATAGATGATAACAAAAAGATCAAGATAGTCTCTGAAAATGTCATTTACAAAATGCTGGAACGTGGCAGGTGCGTTACAGAGTCCAAATGGCATGACGAGGTATTCAAAATGCCCAAAACGGGTGCGAAAGGCCGTTTTCCATTCGTCACCCTCTCGGATGCGAACAAGATTGTATGCACCACGGAGGTCCAGTTTAGTAAAGATGACTGCTGTTCCAAGTCTCTGAAATAGTTCAGGAACCAACGGAAGAGGGTAGCGGGTTTTTAACCGTGATTTTGTTCAGTTCTCTGTAATCGATGCAAGGCCATAGGGAGTGATCTTTCTTTTCTACAAAGAAGATGCCTGCACCAGCTGGTGATGTGGAGGGCCGAATGAATCCTCTCTCTAAATTCTCGTCCAAGCAGTTTTTCAGAGCACCCAGTTCGAGTTCGGATAGAGGGAAAATTCTTCCAAACGGGACTTCAGTTCCTGGCAAAAGCTCGATAGGACAATCATAAGGCCGATGAGGTGGGAGAGTTTCTGCTCCTTTCTTACTAAAAACGTCCAGGAAAGTATGGTACACCTCGGGCACAGACTGACGGGCCTCTACGTCGGTATCAGCGTCCAAACAAGACAGGGTAGAGAGGGAACTGGAGTTTTCCTGTAAACAGTGCTGGGAGCAGTAAGCTGATTGAAACTGGATCTCCCCCTTGGCCCAGTTGATGAGGGGATTATGTGCCTGTAGCCACGGCATACCCAGGATGATGGGAAATAACGGGGATGCTATGGCATCCAGGCATAAGAGTTCATGGTGGTTGCCCGTGATGGTGGCAGGCAGTGGTGCAGTCTCATGGGTAACTAGTCCTGATTTAATTGTTGACCCATCCGCAAGGTGGACAGTCATCTCCCGAGCCTTAGGTTGAAGTGGAATCTGGTGCTTGGTGACAAAGGATAGGTCAATGAAACAGCTACAGGCTCCGGAATCAATAATGGCGGGGACCAGAATATTCTTGTCTGGAAGCTGGAACGAGATAAGTACAGAGATTTGAGCGGGGTTGCCGGAACAAGTAGGTGCAGGGTCAGATGTGACAGTCAGACACTTAAGCAGTTTGGCTGGACAAGTCCTCACGTAATGACCTGGAGCCCCACAATACATGCATAGATTGTTCAACCGATGACGCTGGCGTTCCTCAGCTGACAGGGAGGGACGAAGTAAGCCCAACTGCATGGGTTCCGCAGCGTCAGGAGGTGAAGCAGCCGGAGGAGGCACCACCGGAGTAGAGAAGACGGGCCTCTAGGCAACATCCAAGTGGGGCGGGATGTGCCTGCCTGACGTTCCGATCGTCTTTCCCTTAGGCGTCGATCAATCTGGATTGAGAGCTGAATCAGAGCATCTAAAGTCTGTGGGATACCAACTCGTGCCAGTTCGTCTTTAAGAGGATCAGAAAGACCAAAGTGGAATTGATAGCATAGAGCAGCATCGTTCCAGTTGGTATCGGAACTCCAACATCTGAAATCAGATACATAGTCCTCTGCTGCTCTACGCCCTTGCTGGAGTGCATGCAGGGCCGCTTCAGCTGTTGCAGACTGGTGGGGATCCTCGTACAGTTGTGACATGGCTTGAAAGAAGGATGACAGATCCCCCAGAGATGTGGCTTTTTGTTCGAGGAGTCAGTGGGCCCAGGACTGCGGCTCTCCTTGCAGTAAAGAGATTACAAATCCCACCTTGGTTGCTTCTAACGAGAAGGTGCGGGGTTGTAGAGCAAAATACAGTTCACATGCGTTGCGGAAAGAATGGAATCTGCTGCGCTCTCCGGAAAACTTGTCAGGTGGCGGAACTCTGGGCTCTGGAGGTAGCATGACTACAGTAGGTGAAATGACCGATCTGGCTGATGCAGTGGGCTGACTGGAGTCAGAAGAAGTTGGTGATGAAAGTTCCTGTACACGTTCATCCAAGCGATGGTAACCTTCCTGGAGATCTTTAACAGCCTGCGTAAGGCCTGCAAGGTGTCGGCAAAGTTCATCCATGGGAGAGGGTCCTGGCGCAGACTCGGACATGGCCGTTTGGTACTGTCACGTACCTGGTGGTGGAGTCTGCAATAGCCGAGGACAGCCTCTCTTACAATCCTGACTCAGGAGCCCCTGATATGGTAGACAGGAAGCTCAAGAGTGCAGGATGGCACGAGTGCTTGACTGGAACACAGGTGCGATGGTCGCCGGCAGGGCAGGTGGTGCAGCGAGCTGGAGCAGAGAAGACACTCCAGAAAATAGCTGGCAATTCGCTCTGCAGGGCTGAACCAAGCAGAAGATGCTGGATGAGAAGGCTGGAAACAGACTGGAACAAGCAGCAGCCAGGCTGATCAGGAACTGAGGAGTAAGCAGAAGGATGATCGGACAGGAGCTGGGTCATCAACAGGCGGACGGCGTGGTACCAGGGAGCAGGCAGAAGAATCGTCAGGGCAAGCCAAAGGTCAGGGCAGGCAGCAAGTAGCAGTGTCAGAATCAAGCCGGTAATCAAGGAACAGGTAAAGCAGATGAACAGGTAACAGGATACTCAGGAATGCTGTAGACCAAACGGCATTGATCTCATGTCATTGTTCCGTTTAGATAGTCCTTTTGGCGCCAAGAATAATCAGGGGGTGCGCACTTCCCGGTCGCGCGTGCTCATGAACGTTCGTGCCGTCCGTTCCTTCGTGCACGCGCCTGCGCACTGTGCTCCTTCGTACAGCAATACGGCTTCTTCTTCTTTCCTGACACCTATTCTGGGGGTAAAGAGACATTAGGTGCTTAGGTCATGATGGCCAGATTTGCTAATAAGGTGAATAATAAACCAATTAATCCTAATGGCACATAGTAAAGACTCCAAAGTTAGGACAAAAATGAAGGGTGATGGATGGCAACCTTGCAGTGTTCCATTGGAGAGTCCAAAAAAGATGGACCTTGTTTCATTATTCTGGACTGCAGCCTGTGGGGTGCAATAAAGGGTGGGATCCAAGTTTGCATTGTGGGTACTCAGACCCACATAGGAAAGTGTAGACCTTAAGAATTGCCATTCAACATGGTTAAACATTTTCTCAGCATCTGTGGAGAGAAGATACAATGAAGAGGACTGCAATCTGGCCTAGTGATCAGGTCAATAACTCTAGTTGTTTTATTTCTCACCTCATGTTGAGGGATGAACCCAACTTGGTTGGCATGAACTAGGTGAGTGAGGTGGCTAACGAGTCTATTAGCGAGAACCTTGGGGAAGGATGTTATCTCTACACTGAGTGAAGCAATCAGGTCCAAATCTTTGTCTTGCTTAGGAGGCACAGTCATATGCTCTCTAAGGGAATCTACCAGAAGTGACATTCCATTTGTAAGTGAATTGAAATCCCAAAGAAAATAGGACATGTCTTTGAATGCTTTGTAGAATGGTAAAGATAGGTCCTCTGGCCCCAGAGCTTTACCCAGTTGAGCTGACGCAATAGCCAGATACAATTCTCCTTTGGAAATTGGAGCCTCAAGAGTCTCCCCAATCTCAGAAGTCAGTTTTGGAAGCAGTAGAAAAAGTGTCAATAAGAGGTTGCCTACTAGTGACGTTTGGTCACGCCATGCATACCCCTGGAGTGGGAGGATATATGGATAAGTCTTCCCACCAGCTGTATATGTATAATGACTAGACAGGAGGTGGTTAAGTGCCATATTTACTAGTTTTATTTGGGAACAGGAATGTGTTGCTTAGTTTTGTCTAGGAAGCAAGTGTGCATCCTACAATATATACTGAAACCAATGCAGTAATGAAAATAGCAAACAATCTATGAAAAATAAGTACAAACGAGGTAAACTTCTCCCACTTCCTTTTGCAAGATAGTGTGTGTTGCTTAGCAACTAAACAAACATTATTATATATTACTGTGGAATTAGGCTGACATTTAATGTACCTTGGTGTTACTAAGTTACCATCTTAACCAAAACTCTTCTAATTTTGTAATAAGAAAGGGGAATTGTAATCATGGCAACTATTTTATTTTTTATCCATATTTGGTGGTATGAACAACAGATTATACATCATATAGACATGAAGGCATACCGTACTGTAATTTATAATTATATTTTTAGTTCGCAAAAGTGTCAAACTGTTGCTTAGTAACATGGAATGCCAAAACACTGTTACTTGAGAAATATAAATACATAGTAAAAACAAAACCCTTTAAGCTAATACATTTTAACATCTGTAAAATCCTACTGGTACAGAATATCAGAGAAGGAGAGGTCTGTACATTTGTTTTTTGTCAATCCTAGTTTTAGAAGAACTACAAATAACTGGCAAACACACTAAGACAATAGGCTCTGTTCAGAAAGCTTTAACACAAGGATAAGGGTCTCTAATTTAGCCTTGTGAATTACATTTTCAAATTATCTGAAAATAACTGTCACTGTTTTCAAAATAAGTATCTTTATCCTGGCATTTATCCACTCCTGGACTGCCCACCATAGATTTACATCTGTACTTTGATTTTAAATACCATTGTTATGGCAGTAGATAGCTGCCATAACCTCAGTATTTTTCTCCATGATGGGCAGTCCCCTTTCACATAAAAGTGGTCTCAGCAGCAAATTCACCACAAGATCACTTTTATGTGTGGTGGGAGAGGAGCCCCACTCCCGCTGCGTCCCGGTCGTCTCTGCTGCTTCCCGGATCCATCAGTAGCGGCGGAGATGGTCAGGTCCTGTGGCCTGATGGGCAGGAAGTTAAATGAGGGCATGATGGCCCCCACTCAACTCTATGTCCTTGGAGGACCGGAGTGACGTCAAATGTCACTTCTGCCCTCCGGCCTTAAAGGGACCATTTTTCAAAATACTTTTTTTTAAACTTTTGTTTTGTTTTTATATTGCTTTTAAGTGTAAATGTGAGATCTGAGGTCTTTTTTTGACCCCAGGTCTCATAATAAAGAGGAAATATAGAAAAGAAAAAAAGGCAGCGCTAGTAGATAAACCACTTACAGATAAATGGATGTGGAAAATTATCCCATTAATCGCTAAAATTGTTAGATCCAGTGTGACATAAATATTGATAAGGTGACTCATATGACTTAGCTGGAATCAAAATAAATGCACATAAATAATAGATATCTATTGATAGAATTCCATAAATGAACAAAAGTGTTATGAACATGTGTTTCATCAAAGAGAGTTCATAAAAGTGTTCCAATAGAATCAACCACTCAAGACAATACGTAAGTGAAAATCCTCCACCAACATCAATGCCGCTTACCAAAGGTAAGCGCAAAAAGTGCTTAGGCTTCTAAACCCAGCCAGGGTACCCTTGGGGGGGTGTGAGAGACGTCTTCAAATCTGACAACTCCAGAATCCCTAAACTCCTCACAGCAGTTTGTTCGGCATGAAGGAACCTCAGATGAGCAGACCAAAAACACCACCACTCGGCACTCACCACAAACCCCACTACAGGGTATGAACAGCTTCCCTTGAGAGTGCTGTGAAAGATGGACTGGAAGGCTTTTTGCATTACTGTTCCTCTCTAGCCATGTGACTGGTTCATGTCAGTATTTTGAGAGATCGATTCTGAAGCAGGTGCTTTGCACATTCTTGGCAAACTCTTTATTGTTTTCTCCGAGTCTGCCCAGGTCCTAGGAAATAATGCCACCTTCAGCACTGTGAAGCCTCCTGAGATATGTACGGCACAGGTGAGTATCTGAATTGATGACAGCACTGTACCTTTGTAGTCAGTACAAATCAGTTTCTTGATCTGGCTGACTACAAAGACTCAGAGAAAACACAAACTGTTGTGAGGAGTTTGGGGATTCTGGGGCTGTCAGATTTGAAGAAGTCTTGCACAACCCCCCAAGGGCACCCAGGTAGGTATTAGAAGCCTAAGCGCTTTTTGCTCTTACTTTCGGTAAGCGGCATTGATGTTGGTGGAGGATTTTCACTTACATATTGTCATGATGAGCACTTGGTGTGGTTGATCATATTGGAGCACTTTTATGAACTCTCTTTGATGAAATGCATGTTCACAACTTTTTTATTT
Source organism: Glandirana rugosa (assembly GCA_018402905.1). Taxonomy (NCBI): domain Eukaryota; kingdom Metazoa; phylum Chordata; class Amphibia; order Anura; family Ranidae; genus Glandirana; species Glandirana rugosa. The sequence goes on from BLSH010465125.1 coordinate 50,607, forward strand.
ATTTATGGAGTTCTATCAATAGATATCTATTGTTTATGTGCATTTATTTTGATTTCAGCTAAGTCACTTTATCAATATTTATGTCACACTGGATCTAACAATTTTAGTGATTAATGGGATTATTTTCCACATCCATTTATCTGTATGTGGTTTATCTACTAGTGCAGCCTTTTTTCTTTTCTATATTTGATTTTGACTTTGTTGTGGGTTTGGGGTTGCTGCTTCCTTCCCTTTATTTCTTACTTCTGGCCTAGTGCGGTATATTCCTTCCTTATTCATATTAAAGAGACCCTGTCCTGCTTATTTCTATTACAAGGGATGTTTAAATTCCTTGTAATAGGAATAAATGTGATTACTTTTTTAAAAGAAACAAGTGTACAAATAAAAAATGAAAAAGAAAAATAAATAAGAAAAAAAAATATAAAGCTCCCCATCCCTCCGAGCTCTTGCATACGCAAGTTGCGCCCGCATATGTAAACAGTGTTCAAACCACACATGTGAGGTATCACCTCAAATGTAATTATATCCCAAGACCTCCTCTGTAACTCAAAACTGGTAACCTGTAGAAATTTTTAAACGTCCCCTATGGAGATTTTAAGTGCCAAAGTTTGTCGCTATTCCATGAGCGGCGCAATTTTAGTTACATAAGTGTTTTATTAAGGTATTTTTCAGTTAACAGGGTGTTGCATTATTCAATACATCATTCAGTATTATCTCGGAACAACACAGACAAAATGTATGTAGGCAATAATGAGCAGAGTCATATAACATACACAAAATATAAGCATAAAGTAAGGTACTATCAATAAGAGTAGTACAAACGTCAAAGGTATGGTTGACATTTTAACTAATATATAGCAATGTTGTAATATGGCAAATCTCAGTCGTTTAGAAAGGGATATATTTTTGAAAGGCCAACCTCAAGGGTTGGGTTTAGGTGAGGCAAATCTCTTTAGGATGATGGATCCAAAGGTCCCAGTGTTTCTGGAAAGCTTTGAGTCGCAGGTTTACTCTTGCAAACATATATTCCCAAAGAAATTGACTGTTGAGGGTTGTTATGAGTATGGCGCAAGAAGGGGGAGTAGCGGATTTCCAATGTCTAGTTAAGGTCAAACGAGCAGCAATGAGTACATGAGTAACAGTTGTATGTCTTAGTCTGGCTAATGTGTCCATGTCTAGACCCAGTAAGAACTTTTGAGGCGTGAGGTGATCGTGGATTGAGGCGATAGAGAAGAGTAGTTTGGAAAGGCCGGCCCAATATTTTTTGAGAGTTGGACAGGACCACCAGATGTGTAGGGCAGATCCTGGGTTTCTTCCAGGAAAGATTAGTTGTCGTGGGGTATATGCGTGCTAATTTCAGCGTAGTGAGGTACCAGTTATAAAAAAAATTTTGAACCATTTCCCAGTGCGTCTTACATCTGCACAATTTTAGAGGTATGTGTAGTGATTTGTACCATTGCTGGGGGGTGTAATTGCAGTGTAGCTTTTGTTCCCAATAGAGCATGGTAGTTTTTTTTTATTCCAGCAAGTATTGGTAAGGAGTTTATAGACATGCGCTATTCCCAGTTCATGGTGGGTTGGACATAGTGTTTTAGTAATTCATCCAGTGGTGATTGATTTGTCCATTTGACTTTGGTAAGTATAGAACGTATTCTAAGATACTTGAAGAAGGATGTAGTCGGGATCGCCCATTTGGTTTGTATCTGCTGGAAAGTTAGTAGCATTGGTCCATCATATAATTGTCCAATGTTTGCTATGCCTGCCGTAGTCCACTCAGATAAGGAGATATTTAGAGTGATTAATTGGAGAGCCTCCAGAGGGATATGTAAGGAGGTGGAGTGTGAGATCCCATTGATGGATTGGATAAGTGCTTTCAACGTCTTAAGGGTAGCATTAATAGTGTTTAACTAGTTGTGAGCACCATGGTGCTGTAGGAGAAGTGCGCTGATAGCAAGTTTGGAAGAAGGGGACAATGCTGTTCTTTCAATTTGATACCAGTTGTTGGGGAAAGCTGGGTTCCACCATGTTTTGGCTTGGTCCAATATTGTAGCTTTGCAATAAGCGTGAACGTTTGGAGCCCCATTCCTCCAGATGATAATGGTGTGCAGAGTGTTGTACGTTTTAAATGAGGGTGTTTGCCTCCCCAAATATAGTTGTTAATGATCGATTGGAGTTTGTGTAGTTGATTTTGCAGAAAAGGCAAGGGTAGTGTCCGAAAGGTCTACAGGATGTGTGAGAGTAAATCCATTTTCGTAATGGCAATTTTTCCTGCCCACGAGGCCTGGGAATGTTGTAATTCTTTTGTTGTTTTTAAAAGCTTGGCTACCAAGACATTAAAGTTAGTGGTTAGTAACCTGGATGTGGGGACAATAAGCTGTGTGCCCAAGTATGTCAAAGTGGAGTTGGGAGCCCACGAGAAGGGTGTCAGTTTGACGACTTCCGTTTTAGTTTGTTGTTTGAGTCCTATGCCTAGCATGCAGGATTGATGTTAATTTATTTTGTATAAGGAAGCTTTACTAAACTCAAGCAGGGTGTGATGTAATGCTGGCAGCGAAGATAGTGGGTCTGATAAAGCTAATATGACGTCATCTGCATATAGCCCTATTTTATGCATGACGTCTCCTATAGTGATACCCCAAATCTCAGGGTTGTCCCTAATAGATTGAGCCAGGGGTTCCATTATGAGATTAAATATGAGCTGTGATAAGGGGCATCCCTGCCGCGTGCCATTAGAAATACAGAAGGGGTTGGAGAGGAGTCCAGATGTGAGGTCTCTGGCACTGGGAGAGGAATATAGTGACATTATGGCTTGCAATATAATGCCAGAGAATCCAAATTTTTGTAGGACTGCTTTCAGATAGGTCCAGTCCACCCTGTCAAACGCCTTCTCCGCATCGAGTGAGATAAGCAGAGAAGACGTTTGGTGGTGTTCAGCCCATGTTTTTGAATCTGTGTGTGCCGTCTGAGGCCTGTCTACCAGTAACGAAACCCACCTGGTCATGGTGGATCAGATTAGGCAGGACTGGGGCAAGTCGCAATGCAATTATTTTGGCAAACAGTTTGATATCTGTGTTTAGAAAGGAGATGGGTCTGTAGTTGGCTGGGTTATCAGTTGGTTTGCCTGGTTTAGGTATAGTTACTATGGTAGCTTGCAGTGCTTCTGGGGGGATGGATGCCGTGGTTGCGATAAAATTAAATGAGTTGCATAAGTGTGTTGATAAGGTTCTAGTAAAAGTTTTATAATACTCAGCACTATATCTGCCAGGGCCAGGTGCCTTATGTAGCAGTAAATTGGTAATGGCAAATTCAATTTCATCCATAGTAAAGGGGACCGAAAGATACTGTAGTTGTTCAGGAGTAAGGGCTGGCAAGTGTATTTTTTGTAGAAAGTCGGTAATGTCTTTGGGAGTAGGTGGTGGGGTGGATACAGTGTCAGTTAAGTTGTATAGAGCAGAATAATATGAACTGAAACTATCTGCTATATCTTTAGGATTAATAATTCGAGACCCTTGAGAATCCATAAGGTAAGGGATTCTTGTTTGAGCATTTTTGCGTTTGAGTTGTTTAGGCAGATATGCACCTGGTTTGTTTTGTTGCAGTGTTGTAATCGGAGTCTCTTGATGGTGTATATCAAATTTCATGTGTAAGTGATCGCTTAGGCTTTGTCTGGCTGTATTGAGTTCAGCTAGGAGTAGTGGAGATTGCTGAGATTTATGAGCTTGTTCAAGTGTTCGGATTTGCGCAAGCAGTTTGTTAGTAGTGAGGGTATGTCATTTTTTCTCGTGGGCTCCCAATTTGATGAACAAACCTCTCATAAAGGCCTTGTGGGCATTCCATAGAATAGTAGGATTGTCAATGAATCCTAAGTTAATTGCGAAAAATAGTTCAAATTTGGATAAGATCTGTTTTTGATATTTTGGATTAGTAAGTAAGGAGGAGTTCAGCCTCCGTGAAGAATGTTGATGCCGGAAAGATCGGGGCATGGTCAAACCAAGTTATAAGACCTATATTTTTTTGTGTGACCAATTGTAAGGTATGTTTGTCTACCAAGAAGAGATCTATCCTTGAGTATACTTTTTGTGCGTGGGAATAGAAGGTGTAATCTCTTTCTGTCCCATGAGAACACCTCCATGGATCATAGAGGTCTTCAGCATGGATGAGTGAAGAAAGCTGGGTAGGTCTTGTGCGAGTTAAATTGGATGTGTCTAGGGAGTGATCTACTATGTCATTGAATCCCCCGCATATGATTAGGGGGTCTTGTCTAAAGGGTTCCAGTGTTTTCAATATTTTCTTGAAAAAGGCGTTTTGATAAGTGTTAGGGGCATAAATGTTTGCAATAGAGACCTTATGATTATTTATGGAGGCATTTATGATGATGAATCTACCATCAGGATCCGTTTCAACGTGGTGTGGTAAGAAGGAGACTGAGGAGTGTACAGCAAGCATAACTCCTGCTTTTTTCCGTGAGGAATTTGCGTAGTAATAGTGTGTAAATCGCTTGTGAGAGCATAGTGGGGATTTATGAGATGGGAAATGTGTTTCTTGCTCACATAGAATGGGAATCAAAGGAAATTGCTGTCTTCCTCAACATACTCCTTTTGTATGGAGAATTAAGGCCTTTTGCGTTAAGGGAAGTGATTGTTACAGACATTGTTGCTAATCAGTTAGTGAGTAAATGTGGAGGTAAAGGGAACTGCTGAGATTACACTTTTCTATAGTTGTCCCCTAGAACAAGTTATAAACAGCAGACAGTGCTAGTAAATCTACAACAGTAAATTTAGTGTATCAGTTGAGACTGATCACATTTTTCCAGATAACAACATATAAACCTGTAATATGTAAAAAAAACAAAACAAACAGCAAAGAAACAATATGAAGAAGTGCTTAGCACTTTTGTTACCTCTGGGGTGAGATATTAACGGTTGAAGAGTATCAACAGAAATATACTCATTTGGGACAGTTGTAGCTGGATATTTTCGCTGTCCTGAAAATCCAGAGGAGGGCCAGAGATCTAAGGCACCCTAATAGACTTAGGGGATACTTAGCGGTTTTGTTGATGTGAAGTAGTTGGCACAGGGAGCCCAGGATTTGGAGGGCAGTTTGATGTGTGTCTTGGAGGTGGTTCCGGTGGTGGAGAGGAGATCAGGTTCCAATTTAATAGGCATTTGATGCCATCTTTTGGTGTAAAGATGTTAGTGGTTTGACTCTGATATGTAACCACTAGTTTCGCAGGGAAGCCCCATTTGTAGGGAATGTGGTGTTCTCTGAGTATTGTCGTCACTTGTGAGAATTCTCTCCTCTTTTGAGCTGTTGCAGCAGAGATGTCAGTAAATAAGGGCACTGTTGAGTTAGGATCCGGGAGATTGGGAGTGGATCTAGCAATCGCCATTATTTTATATTTGGTCTGGAAGAAGTGGATTCAAGCCAGCACGTCCCTTGGCACTGTCGCTGGGAGATGATTTGGCTTTGCTATGCGGTGTGCTCTATCTATAATTAATTCCACTGGGTTTAGTGTAGGAATTAAGAGGAGAAATAGCTTCTGTATATGTAGGATTAAGTCTGGTGGTTTGATCGCTTCAGGAATTCACCTGAATTTGATGTTATTTTGCTGTGAGCGATCTTCCAGGTCAGTGTCTTTAGCACGTAGGAGGTGTAGTTCTTCATCATGATGGTCTTGTATGTCCATCATTTTGTTGTATGATGTGTTCTGTTTGGATAAGGTTGTCTTGAGTATCTCAATGTGTTCTTCCACTTGATATATTCTGGTATGAAGCATTGCAATAGAGGAGTGCAGTTCATTGTGCGTGTCTTTCTGGAGGGAAAGTAGCGTAAGTTTCAAGGTATGTTCTGAGGCGGGTTGGTCTGTTGTAGGGAGCATTGCTAGCATGTCCAGCTGTGTCTCCTCTACATCCAGATTTGCGTTAGAGTCCCAATGTTGTTTTTTAAACATAGGGGCTTTGTTGGGGGAGAGAACTGGGGATGGTGCAGTTCTTTTACCCCGGTCTATCGGAGACGTTTGGTTAGTGTCAGCATTGGAAATTATGGTGTCCATTTCTTCTGGGTTCAACTCCGTGTCTCTCAGGCTTCTAGCAGTTTGAGTGGAGATACGTGAAGCCTGGACGGCACTGTCTCTAGTGCCCTGCATTTCTTTCCTTTGAAAGTAGTCAGTGAGACGGTGTAATTTAGACGTGGCGGTTTGTGTGCAACTTTGCATACCTTAAAGGGGTTACAGATAGAACAAGTTCTTCCTTAGGCTCAATTATGGGGTTAAAAGTAAGGGAGAATATCAGATAATGTAGGTTCAGTGTCCTCCTGTGGGTTGAGTGTGGCTGGTATAAGCTGAGGCAGGTATGCAGAATTGCGGGTTTAGTGGTTACCTGCGAGATGCTAAGCCGCAGCCGGGGCCTCAATTTTGGGGAGGTTGGCGGATCGGTGCAGTAGTATAAATATTGCTTAGCATTGACAATGTTTTGGGCTTAGTTGGGCCCCTTCTGTAGCAGTGGACCTGTGCTCATTTGGCACTGTACGTATTATGTGCAAAGGTAGGCCGCAGCTGGGCCTCAATTTTGGGGAAATCAGTGTATTGCCGCTTTAAGGTAGATTAGCTGATGCAGTTTTAGTATTTTCTGTTGTAGATGTTGTAGACTTATTTGATATCCTGCTGGAGCAGTGAATACTCTTTATGTGTGTGGCACTGCTCGTAGTATGGGAGGAGGTAGGCCGCAGCCGGGGCTTCAATTTTGGGGAGGTCGGCGGCTCTCCCCTTTAAGATGAGTATTGTTGGCGTAAAATTAATATCTGTGGTGTTTCTGGGCTTAGCTGGATCCCTCTTAGTGGTGATCGCCCTGTGTATATGTGGCACTGCTCGAGTAGCAGCCGGGAACAGTGTCAGAGGCCGCGCTGACAGGCAGCAAGATGGCGGCGGTTCCGGTGGTTGGCCTCAAATTCACCTTTAGTGCTGGGGAGGGCCGCCACTAAATGCCCTGCTGCTGATGTTTATCTGTTGGGGATGGGAAGCCTGGTGTTACAGGGCTTGGTGCTCGGTGTTACAAGAGTGGGGGGGCTGTTGCTTGCTGAATCCTATTAATATGGGCAACCAAACTCCACAATATGCATCTGCTAGGGGAGAGTATGGTACAGTGGCTGTGAATGGGGTTTTGTAAGTGCTCACCCGGCCGAGAATCGTGCAGATGGAGCTCGATTGTGCTTGGGCTAGCTGAACCCTCCGTCCAAAAGTGCCTCCTCCGGTCCGTTTCCGCAAACCAGTGGACTGATTCATCCCTGGGCAAGCCAGATGGTGGTAGGCGATGCAGAGACCCCTCTGGGTATGTAGTGATGTGGGGTTAGTCGCTGGATCAGGATGTGGAGTAGCTGTATGTCCCAGGCTGAGCGGAGCTGAGGTATCAGGCAGCCATCTCAGTCCGCAGCCGGCCATGACCCGCAGCGGTGCAATTTTAAAGCATGACATGTTAGATATCAGTTTACTCGGTGTAACATTATCTTTCACAATATAGAAAAAAATGGGCTAACTACTGTTTTCTTTTTTTTAATTCAAAAAAGTGTATTTTGTTTTAACCACTTCAGCCCCGGAAGGATTTTCACACGATTCGGCGCTGTGTCGCTTTAACTGACAATTGCGCGGTCGTGCGACGTTGTACCCAAACTAAATTTGCGTCCTTTTTTTCCCACAAATAGAGCTTTCTTTTGGTGGTGTTTGATCACCGCTGTGTCATTTCTGATCGCCGCTATAAACAAAAGAAGAGCAACAATTTTGCAAAAAACCCAAATTTCTTACTTTTTGCTAAAATACAAATCCAAAAAAAATATATAAAAAAACATTTTTTTTCACCGTTTTTGGCCAATTTATATTCTTCCTCATATTTGTGATAAAAAAAATCGCAATCGGCGTTTATTGATTGGTTTGCGCAAAAGTGGTCGCGTTTACGGATGATGAGAATTCATTTTTGGGGTTTTTATTTTTTTTATTTTTTTTTACTAGTAATGGCGGCGATCTGCGATTTTTAGCGGTACTGCGATATTGGGGTGGACATGTCGGAACATTTTGACACTTTTTTGGGACCATTGGCATTTATACAGCGATCAGTGCTATAAAAATGCACTGATTACTGTGTAAATGCCATTGGCAGTGAAGGGGTTAACCTGCAGGGGGCGCTATAAGGGTTAACTGTGTTCCCTGGGCGTGTTCTTACTGTGGGGGGACTGCCCTAACAGGAGAAGGGAAGCGATCACACCTTCCATGTAGAGGAAGGCTGTGATCACAGCCCTTCCCCCTCACACAGAACGGAGATCCGTGTTTACTTACACGGACCTCCGTTCTTTCACTCCGGGGGGGCATCGCGGGTGGCCGGCGGCAATCGAAGCCGCCGCACCCGCTCCCTGGACCTCCCCGGACACAGTGAGCGCGCGGGCGCGCCTCCGGCAGCGCGCGCGCTCACTGTGCGCGATCTGGCAGCCGCCGTCAAATGACGGCGATTTGCCTTAGAGAGCCACTTTGCCGCCGTCAAATGCCGATCGGCGGTCGGCAAGTGGTTAAAAATTGTGTTTGCATGACCACTACGCAAATACGATATATGATATATAAAGTATTTAGACGATCTCCATTTTATTCTGTAGGGTGTCTGAAAAAAATATATAATGTTTGGGGGTTCTAAGTGATTTTGTGGCAAAAAAACTGATTTTAACTTGTAAACAACAAGTGTCAAAAATAGGCTCCACCAGACCAATTGCAAAGTGCAGCACGCTTCACGCATCCGCAGTAGGGAACTGGCTGTGAAGTCAGCAGCTGCAGTATTTGTAGTTGCTGATTCTTAATTTTTCATGGGGGGCTGGACCTCCTCCTTAAGTAGTTATGATTTGTGAATTGAGCCTAATGTACCATAATAAAGTCATTGTGCTAGGCATATTCTGTTAACCAGCTTAGCTTCAGAGCCATTTTCACTTTAATGTCATGAATTCTGTTAATCCAACAATACCATAGCAAATCAAATGCTGTTTTTCTTGAGAGAAACAAAGCTTCCGTTTTGTAGTAATGTCAACTTTGCAAAAGTTAAACAATTTTCTCTATAGTTTCTAAATAATTTAAACTCTTTACCTTTTTGGATGTAACTAGTATGTCCAAAGTCTGATGAGGTTAAAAAAGCTTTGGGCTGCTGATGATTTTTATGTGTGCATGAGGTGCAGCCCCCTTTCACACTGGAATATATATATCCTGATCTCCTCTGCTGACTTTGAGCCCAGAAGCACTCAGCTCTGAGATTTCTGGGTTCAGAGCTGTCAAAACCATGGCTAAAAAGCCGGGTGCACGACAGATCAAGCACAGTCTGTGTTTGGTCAGCTAGAGAAGAGGACAACACATTGGTGGAAATAGGTCAGGTGATGGGATTAGTCACAATACATCCATGTATTTAGGCCTAATGGCGGCACAAGCACTTCACATTATGAATACACCTAACAATAGTAACACTGCTCAATTGACACAGCTGGGCTCATTGCAGTCCCAATGGGGTGGAGGAACAGGTAATAGACAAGTTCTACAGCCTCAAACTCCAATATCCTACAACCTCCCCCCTACTACTTTTGTTTACCCATGAACCAGCCACCGGAAATGAGCAGATACTTAGATACTTATGTGATCCGTCCCAACCTTCCAATGATGACCATGCCTCCTAACCCACAAGGGCAATTAATTAAGTATTATTAATTTAACTCCTGAGCCACTTTCCCATGATGAATTATTAGTCCTTAAACTGGGCCTCTGTCCAATAGCTACCCTTGACAAGTAAAATTACCATAAAAGATTTCTATCTATTTGTGAGGGACGTATAAGTATATTTTTGACACAGATAGGACTGAGCTAGACAAGAAAAAAAAACTTACAGAACAAATAAAGCATTTTACTATGCAAGATTTTAGAGCCTTGAGGGACTTGATGCTACTACTAGAGGTAAGCGATGGAATAGGAAATTAATCAAGCGATGGCATAGGACCAGAGAAGGTGGAAACACCCCCTCGAGGTATACATTTAGAAACAAATCACAGGAATTTCAAAACTTGACTACCAGTCCACAAACGTTAGTATTTCTAGTGGCGATGATCAGTGAGATCAAGCACATGACTATTGCTACCAAGGAGTCCAACCTTATCCATAGACAGAGTATAGCATTGAATGCACTCTAAAAATTGAATGAGCACTGTGATCAAACCCTCAGACAAGGGTGGAAATATTGTGCAAATGAACCAAATACAGTATGAAAAAATGTGCTTTGGCATCCTAAGTAACACACATTGGTACCACAAGATATCAAAAATATGAGGACCCAATTTAAAGAAGAATTTAAATTACAGTAATTGACTAATTAATTCAGCATATCTAGATGCTTTTATAGATAAGGACACTTATGAATTTCTCTATGTGAAATTTCCACAAGAAGCAACATTTTACTCTATACCTAAAGTGCACAAGAGTTTAAGCGCACCTCCAGGCAGACCCATCGTATCAGGGATAGGATCTATTACGAAAAATAACAGTAATATAGTGGACTTCTTCTTTATGCCTCGCGTTACGTGACTTTCATTTTATGTGAGGGACACTTGGGATCATCTCAAATGCCTAGATGGGCTGTTGGTTCCCCCCAGTGCCCTGCTCGTGATGATTGAAATAGAGGCTTTATATTTATGCATTCCTCATGAGCAGTTTGTCAAGGTAGTGCGTACATTTCTGATGGAAGAAAGAGCACAATGGTAGTTCAATATGTTCATTCTCAAATTATTGTATTGTATATTGACATGGAACTGGTTTACCTTCCTGGATACTCACTACCTCCAGGTGCAGGGTGTCACCATTGGCACATGTTGTGCCCCAGCTTACGCCAACTTGTACCTGGGGGGTGGGAAAGGGATATCTTCTCAGATGAGGCTCTAAGCTTATACTTGGACCATACAATTTGCTGGTTCAGGTATATTGATATTCTTGCTATGTGGATGGGCATAACTGACCAGCTGGAAGAATTTCTCAATAACTTAAACCACAACAAATATTACCTCAAATTCAATATGAACTGGCATACAGACACCATTTCTTTTTTTGGATCCTCAGATCTATAAAGATTCGGACAACTGTTTGGCCACCATATTATACTGGAAAGAGACAGCAGGCAATACGATTTTACATGCCCAGAGCACTCACCCTGGGACACTAGCCTGAAGCTATGACGTCTATGTCAAAATTGTACATATGAGGGTGACTTCAAAATCTAAGCAGCACAATTGTTTCAATGCCTCTTGCAGAGAGGCTGCAGTAAAACACTCTTATAGAAGGCATACAATAAAATCCTAAGTAGAACTATAACATCACTATTATACTCATTACCTAGGTCTAATGTTGAACAAACTACAGCCAAATTCATCACCAAATTCACAGTGCAACAATAGAGCTACGCAGCGACCTACAGAAACTTTGCCATCTCTTACAGGAGGATGCAAACCTGAGAAAATACATCAAAGACCAGCTAGAAATCATGTTTAGAATGGTGACCTCACTAAGGGATAAAATTGCAGCTAGTTGCTATGCATCTAGTCAAATGAGGAGCCCTTTCCCCAAAGGGGTATTTACATGCAGACAGTAGCACCAATTGCCCATGGGTCTGCATAGGTGCAAAATTTAGGTTACTGAGCGAGGACATTTTTTGCCCACGCTCCTATGTGGACTGTGGGACACAGGGAGACCCCTCTATTCTAACCCCTTATTAAATGATATGTAAGTGTGGAACCTACTATGTTGGCAAAACTATACAGCAACTGATACAAGGATTGTATGACCATATTTACTATTGCCAGGATGCAAAAATACTTACTCCAATCAGCTGCCACTTGGGCCTGAACCATAGATTTGACACTACCTACAGTATCTCACAAAAGTGAGTACAACCCTCACATTTTTGTAAATATGTTATTCTATCTTTTCATGTGACAACACTGAATAAATTACACTTTGCTACAATGTAAACTAGTGAGTGTACATCTTGTATAACAGTGTAAATTTGCTGTCCCCTCAAAATAAATCAACACACAGCCATTAATGTCTAAACCGCTGGCAACAGAACTGAGTCCCAGGCCAGAACAAATCTTTGCTCTACTCCTGCTTATTTATACCACCTGTTGATGGACACAAATGTTCCACAAAATCTGGTCCGGAACCAACCCTGCTAAGGTGGTTGGTAATACCTGGACCCGGTTTTGCCTTTGTTCACTGAAAATGAACGCATACGAGGTGAAACATCCATCGATCATCTCATCTTTCATAATGTCACATAATCCATATCGCTTTGACTGTATTCTAATACTAGAGTAGAAAGTTGCTTACCCTGGTTTCATCATGTTCCCCATTAGCTGAATGCTCCCCCGCACTCGCTCAGGCATCCATGTTGCGGTCCGGTGTGGGCTCTCTACCAGGGCCGTCTTAATGAGCGGGCACCCCTGGGCAAAGCCCAGGGGCCCCAGCTGCATGGGGGGGCCCCTGCATTTTCCCTGTCCCCTATCAAGTCCAGCAGATCAGTGGAGTGGGGGTGGCTGTGTGTAACACTCCCCCTCCTCTGCTCTATCAGCTTGCAAGGGCTGAGACATTCCCTCTGGCTGCAGAGCTCTGCCATCAGTCTCCTAGGGCTGCCAGCCTCTGAGGCTCGTCTCCTCCCCCTCACAATGTGTGTCGGTGGGGGTGAGGTGACTAGACGACCTGAACTATCCCCTGTCCCTTTTACGTCCCCGGGGGGGTACGTCGACCCCGGGGACCCGAAACGGGTCCCCACGGGCGAGTAATTCTGCCGGGACCATCTCTCGGGTGTGGCCTGGCGTTGTACCTACGGACTCGCTCACGCCCCCTCGTAAGTCGATTACCCCTTGTACTACTTTGGTCCCATTCGTTGAAAGATGAGATCATAATCTTATGTCAGTTTCGCTATACCTAAT
>BLSH010465125.1:72082-94071 GCA_018402905.1 Glandirana rugosa
AAATAAATAAAAAAAAGGGGTTTTAACAGTATACAATTGTCCAATAAAGAGTGTAGAACCTGTTAACATATGACAATTTTGGGGAAAAAAAATAAATAAATAAAAAATTCATTTTGCAAAGAATTGTGGGAAAAAATTACAACTTCAAAAAATTCACCATGCCTCTTACTAAATACCTTGGAATGTCTACTTTCCAAGAAGGGGTCATTTGGGGGGTATTTGTACTTTCCTGGCTTGTTAGGGTCTCGGGAAATGAGATAGGCCGTCAGTAAATCAAGTGTGATCAATTTTCAGTGATTGGCACCATAGCTTGTAGACTCTATAACTTTCACAAAGACCAAATAATATAGACTAATTTGTTTTTTTTTACCAAAGATAGGTAGCAGTATAAATTTTGGCCAAAATTTATGAAGAAAAATTACTAATTTGCAAAATTTTATATCAGAAACGAAGAAAAATTCATTTTTTTACAAAATTTTCAGTCTTTTTTTAATTATAGCGCAAAAAATAAAAAACCCAGAGATGATTAAAAACCCACCAAAAGAAAGCTCTATTTGTGTGAAAAAAAGGACGCAAATTTCATATGGGTACAGTGCTGCATGACTGAGTAATTGTCATTCAAAGTGTGAGAGCGCTGAAAGCTGAAAATTGGTCTGGTTGTTAAGGGGGTTTAAGTGCCCAGTTGTCAAGTGGTTAAAATCCTTGTTTTTTTACCTTTCCAAATTATGCAGCTAGAGGGCAGGGTAGACTTTATGGTAACAATAGTTTATGTAAACTATTGCACAATGCACTTTATATATGTAAAAATACCCGAAACAAGTATTCAGATCATAGATATCAGAGAAAAGTTGGAGGTCTTTATCTGCATACTTGTTCTGGGTCAATCACTCCAAATATTTAAACAAACAGATCAGTATGACAACAAAGGGAGGCAAGCTATGACAAGAATGGCAACCTCTCTGTTTCTTTATTGCCATTAAGAACAGAAAATAGAAAAAATAGGATTTTCTCTAATTTGATAGTAATAATTTTAAAAGTACTGTTACTGTAGACATAAAAATACAAATTTTATCTGTAATTCTTCTATTCATTTTGACACTAAAATATATTTTTGTTACAAAACATGACAATTTGTTAAATACATTTTTTATACAAGTATTAATATTGTATGTGAGATTTTATAAACCAAAAAAACAGTGTAGCTCCACCTTACAAATATCCCATAACAGAAAAAAACAACCAATATACAAACACATAGATACAAACTAGAAAAATGTGAAAACACAAAACATGTTTTCCCCTTTTGCAGTCTTTTATGTTCTTGTGCTTCATAAACTTTACTTCCTATTTGAGTGAGTAGGTTCCCACTTGTGAAAACGACCACGTTCCTCCACCATAACCACCATGAGCTTACCTTCTATATCAGACCTATAGGTTATAATAGGTCAAATCACATGCCTTCCCCTTTAAGAGCAGGGTCTCCTTTTTCTCCTGGTGGAGTTCTCCTCCTCCATCTTGACAATTTCCCTTCACTACTCCCTCGCCCCACTTGCACAGATGGAACTGGATATAATCCACCATATTTACTCAGTATGCTCAGAGAGAAAAAAAAACAAATGCCCAAAGAGCATCTCTTATACGCATCACTCTCTTTATTGCTAAAATATAAAATGTACACTCACATGGTACAGTGCACTATTCCTGGTGCACTACAGATACCAGCATTACATAGATATGCCCAAAGTTATACTGGCCCCTTTAAGATATCCATGCTGCCAGGCTCCCCACATGTAATAACTCACAAGAATTAGATAGTCCACGGGACTTTTATGATACACACCACAAAAAAAGTAAAAAAATTAGCAAAATGTATTGTTTGCATAAAGATACAATATGTATAAAAAACTTTTTCCACTTTTTTCAGCAATCACTTACAACAATTCTCCAAGTAAGAAACTCTATGTAGAAACCAGGTGGTTTTGTAAGTGTCCACCATATATTCAGACTGTGTCTGTGCTATCACCCTCGATGCGTTTCGCGAGATGATAAATGTAAGATACCAGGGAGGAAAAAAAAACAACCCAAAATACCAACTTACAGTTAGCTCAAAAATTGTCTTCGCTCTTCACAGTGATTTTCTTAAAAACATAAGCATGATTAAAAATGGATCAAACATCTTCAAGCATATAAAAACCAAATAGAACCACCCTCAGGTTTATCACATTCTCTTCTCCCGTTGGTTGTGATAGGTGAGGAAATGCAAGGGAGGTAAGGCACACCCAAGGTGTACCCCTCCCTAGATCGCTGCAGAGCATTGGGAAGAGGTGGATGGATCCTAGAAAATAGACAAAAAGCCTCATTAATACATTCGCTGTGAGTAATAAAAAAAATGTGTATAAGTCAATGCAATATAATAAAGACCACAACTAAATTGCTAAATTGATAACTCAAGTCCAAAAGTGTAAATCTGCTAAAATGAAATAGTGGTGATATTATTATCAAATATTATTCATTTGTCTCAAAAAATCTATGTATTGTGGGAGATTAGCTTGTGGGGATCACTTTTTAGAGGAAAAGATTCAGCATCATCAGTGTCATTTTCTTTAAAATCTGGTGGCTTGCCAGGTTTTATTGTAACAGGTTTGCAAGGTCAAACCACATAAGAAAAAGAAAACAGGAAACAAAACCTTGCTGTCCAGCGCTAAACTATACAGTCAAGTTCCTCTCTATACAGTAAGGGGCTGTCCCCGACACCCACAAAACATAAGCACGGTGCAAACCTTAATCTTTGAGTCCAATATTAGCACACAGAGCTCACTCAGCTTTCCGCCTCTGAGATCCAGGGTAGAGCTCACTTCTGCTCTCTTTCTGGTCATTAAATGCAGGTGAAGAGGGGTTTGAGTAGACCAGAAAGTCCAGACCCGAACCAGCTCTGCCACGGTGTCTGGCAAAACTCAGGTCGGACTTTCACTAGTCGCCTCACCGTGATCGCATGCGAGGTGGCAAGCAACGCCCGTCCATTATGACGCCTTGCATAACATCACAGTATATAAGCAAATATTATTTGTTTGTCTCAAAGGATCTATGTGTATGAGCCATTGTGAATGATGATATAAATGATACTGTGACCTACTACTTATATTGCTGTGTTTAAAATTGGCTACACATATAAAAATGAAAAAGTGAAAAAAATTACATGAAAGGCATTGGCCAGAAGCCAGCGTTTCCACAACCTATCCTATCAAAATTATTATTATTATTATTATACAGGATTTATATAGCGCCGACAGTTTGCGCAGCACTTTACAATATTAGGGCAGACAGTACAATTACAATACAATTCAATAAAGGAGGAATCAGAAGGCCCTGTTCATTAGAGCTTACAATCTAGAAGGGAAGGTCAAGTGATACGAGAGGGCAATAACTGTGGGGGGGTGAGCTGATGAAGAAAAATAAAAGTGCAGTTGTTAGGTGGAGGCAGGATAGGCTTCCCTGAAGAGAAAAGTTTTCAGGGATTGTCTGAAAGTGGATAGATTTGGGGACAGTTTGACAGATTGGGGTAGGGAATTCCAGAGGATGGGAGAGGCTCGGGAGAAGTCCTGGAGGCGAATATGGGAGGAGGTGAAGAGGGAGCTGGAAAGCAGGAGGTCTTGGGAGGAACGAAGATTAGGTTGGTATTTTGAGACTAGGTTAGTGATGTAGCTGGGAGCAGAGTTGTGGATGGCTTTGTAACTTATTGTTAGTATTTTGAATTTACTTTGTTGGGAGAGTGGCAGCCAATGGAGGGATTGGCAGAGAGGGGTGGCAAACGCTGAGCGGTTTGTAAGGTGGATGAGTCTGGCAGCAGCATTCATGATGGACTGAAAAGGCGATAGTCTATTTAAAGGTAGGCCAATGAGGAGAGAGTTGCAGAAGTCAAGGCGAGAGATGACCAGGGAGTGAATCAGGAGTTTGTGGTTTCACTGGTTAGGAAGGGATGTATTTTAGAGATGTTGCAGTGGTTGAGGCGGCAAGCCTTGGAACGTGATTGGATGTGGGGCCAAAAGGAGAGTTCAAAGTACAGGATAACACCAAGCATCCTGACATGTGGGGATGAGTGGATGGTTGTGCCATTGCTCTTGACAGAGAAGTCAGGGGAAAAGGCACATGGAAGAGGAAATATTATAAGTTTGGTTTTGGACAAGTTGAGTTTGAGGAAGTGGTGTGACATCCAGGCAGCCATGTCTGTTAGTAAGTTAGTGATGCGTGAGGAGACTGATGGAGTGAGTTGAGGAGTGGAGAGGTAGATTTGGGTGTCGTCAGCGTAGAAATGATATTGAAAGCCATAGGAGGCTCTCAGCTGGCCCAGGGAAGAGGTGTATATTGAAAATAAGAGTGGTCCAAGAACAGAACCTTGGGGGACCCTAACAGAGAAAGGTAGAGGAGAGGAGGAAGTAAAATTGTATGTGACACTGAAGGTGCATTGGAATAGGTAGGATAAGGGCCACAGAAGAGCACAGTCACGGAGACTGAGGGAGTAAAGTTTTTTGAGCAGGGAGGTGGTCAGCTGTATCAAAGGCAGCGGAAAGGTCCAGAAGTAGGAGTACAGAGTAATCCATTGTTTTTTGCAGTTAGTAGGTCATTTGTGGGTTTTAGAAGGGCAGTTTCTGAGGAGTGTTGAGGGCAAAATCCAGATTGAAGGGGGTCAAGAAGGTTATTCTTAACAAGGTGGTCATTCAGTTGGTTGTAAACCAGGCGTTCGAGGAGTTTGGAGGAAAAGGGGAGCAAGGAGATAGGGTGTATATTGTTAAGATTGGTAGGGTCCAGGGGTGGCTTTTTGAGTATGGGGGTGACCAATACATCTGTTAGAGCATTGGGGAAAGATGCCAGAAGAGAGGGAAAGATTGAAGATGTGAGTTAGAGAGAGTAGGATAGAGTCAGGGGGTGACCGTAGTACCTGTATTTGAGAGGGTATAGGGTTCAGGGGTCAGGTGGTTACGTGGGCATTACAAAGGAGTTTAGCAACTTTGTCTTTAGTAGCAGGTTTGAATAAGGATAGTGTTGATTGTACCTGCTGACATGGGGTGTTAACTATGGAAGATACCTCTAGAGTGGATATTTCATCACAAATTGTGTCAATCTTGTTTTTGAAGTGAAGCAATCTCCTGGGCAGTGAGTGAGTTAGTGGGCGGAGGTGGTGGAGGACAAAGTAGGGAGTTAAAGGTAGAGAAGAGTTGATGGGGACTTGGTGAGAAGGTGTTAATCAGGCAGCTGTAAGGGTTAATTTTCTGCTAGTCTGCAATGGTGGTGAGGGGGGAGGGTCCGTGGACTTTGTGTGTGGGTTTTTTCTTTATTATGTTGTTGCCTCTAGGGAGGCTGTATCTCAGCTTTGACCCTTGAGTAGATGTTGATCATTGGAATGATTGCACAGTCTATGGGCCCACAGGCTCTCCTTCCTACATCAGCATCAGGACATCGGCGAGTGTACATGAGTGCAGTCGGGTTGTCTTTGATGCCGCTATCGTTGTATGTGCACACTGGGTGCGGGGGAGGTATCCATACTGACTACATTAATATTAGAGAGAAACGATTCAGTTTTTTTTTTTTTTTGATGCAATGGTCTCTGTGGTGTCTTCCCCCTGAAGCCTGATGTTCGCATGCATTTGTACATGAACCTCTTTTGGTTTATTGGTTTTTACTTACAATTTGCCTTACTGGTGATGTGCTTAGGCTAATTCCACTATTTTGGTAGTTATAAAGTGTTAAAGGTTCACGGATCTCATGTGCAATCTAGTGTATGCTAGATCCATGATTGGCTGGATGTCTGGCATGCGCTGTTGCATATTGAAGATCAGTTGGCTTGAGTTTCTTTGATTTTATATGGTCATTGGTAAACTAGGTACATACAGCTAGACTCATGCCTGTGATCCTTGTTCCTTTTATCTTGGGTACCACCAGAAAGCATTTAGAATTTGAAATTTGATTTTTAAATTGTCTTTTTGATTTTTCTTTTACTTTATTATATCAGATCTCATTGTATACAAATTTGGGTAAAAAATTGTTGAATGTATTGGTACCTTTAAACAATATATACACTGTCAGTCACTCTTCACCTGTAGACAATCATTGGGTGATTGATTAATTAATTGATTGCAAACACATGTGTCCGTTTTTGTTTGGTTAATGTATTTATACTTGGCATTCGCCTTGTAAAGTCATGCTATGAGTAAGCACCAGCCCACGGTGCGAAACGCGTAAGTTGGGACTTGTGGTTCACCCCCATTTTGTATCTGCACCTTTACCTGTACCTTGCTACAAATAAGCAACACATTGGATTCAGAGTGCGGCTGTCAAGCCTTTTTCTTCATGTTCCTTGACATGTAATAACTTCCTTCCCGAGATGTGTGATTTCACTGGCTCAGCCCCTTGGTAAAGCTCTTTACTAGGGAAGCAGAGGCAAAGTTTCCAGCTGCACAATAGTCAATAAAGGTTTTCACTGTAACAGTGGAGCACAGCTGCACTGAAAAGGAAATACATTAGGATTGATTTACTAAAACTTGCGAGTGCAAAATCTGGTGCAATTCTACATAAAAATCAATCAGCTTCCATTTTTTTTAGTCAAAGGTTAATTGAATTAGCTCAAGTTAGAAGCTGATGGCTACCATGTACAGCTGCACCAAATTTTGCAGTCTCCAGTTTTAGTAAATCAATCCCATTGAGTAGAAGGGTAAGTGAGGAGAAAAGGGAGAATAAGGATTTATTCAGGACTAATTGGGGGAGGATTGATGCTAGTGAAAAGGAGTTAAATAATAAAGACAATTTAAAGAAAAATAAAATATATTAACTTTACTTTAAAGGCTAAGTTCACCTTTTTTTTCTAAAATCCCGCTACCAGTATACCATTAATGTACCTCTGTTGCACAAAAATACATGTTTTCTTTGATTTTGAAAGGAAGGCTTAACCTCATTCATGGCTATATTTCGCAGATAACTTCAGAAACTCTCTGGTATACAGACACAGACAGACTAGCTAGTAAGACACAGGAAGAAGTTTACCAGATGACCTCATAAGCACACCTTCACTCATCAACTAAGTTTTCACAGCACCCCCAGTATCTCTCCACATGTTCATTTGCTTGGCTTCCCCAGCATCCCTTTAGATGGGCTCAGGGTGCATGCTAAACTCCCAGGGGCCACATGCAGCCAACGGGACACCCCTGATGTAGTGCAAAAGCCTGACTGATTGGATACAGAGTGATTGGATTCATGATGTGTCCTCCTATTATATAGTTTGGTAAATCTAAAGAAATTGTACAGAGATTGTACAATCAGATTTTATAGTATTTGGCCACATATACAGTATATGCCTAAAATTACCTAATTGCGCTTTCAGTGTAATTAATTGTTAATGGCACACCAAACACAGAAGCTAACACATTTTGCCACATAAAAAAATGGGACGAATGCAATAAAAAAAATGTCCAATGAGCTACTTTGCCAAGTGTAGCACAGCCCATTGAAATCCACGGGCTGCCCTATGTGTGTCACTGGAAAAATGAAACAAAAAAAATGCACTCCCACTACTTTAAGGGTGAATGAGGCCTGAAAATGAAACTGATGCATTTACACAAGAACAACGAGGCTCAATGCACATCTGTGTGTTTCCAAACGCATGGCAAACTGCAAAGAAAATGCGCTCTTTGCCATGCGTTCCAAAATGCTGCACATGTATATCCTGCTTGTGTTGTAATTACATGTAAGGAGTTCCCAAGTGCGCCAAATGCACCAAAAACTGCAGTAACACACCATGCTCCACTCCAAAAAAAAGTTCTGGAGCTTCTCTGGGGCGATTGTTGTGTGTAGGGCAGCACATTAAAGTGAATGGGCTGCCCTATGCGTGACCAGTGAAAATGCTCCAAAACACCCAACAATTGAGTTTTCACTACATGGAGATGTGAATGAGGTCTGAAAACTGAGTGTCTCTGTCCACTCCCTCCTGCACTTGTATAAAGATGGCCATACACTATGCAATCTGATTGTACAATTGCTGTACAATTTCCTTTCAATTTTCCAGAACTATGGAATAGAGGACACACCTGATCAATCCATTCAATTTGTATCTTATTAGATAGGCCCTTGTACTACATAGCTGATGGGAGATCTAAAGTAGATTATACAATCAGATTCTATAGGGAGTAGGTGGAAGGTAATATTGTAATGAGGGAGGTGTGGTCCAGAGTGTTGAACACACCCTATCACACCCTCTTCTGTGATGCAACAAGGAAGTGAAGGCTTCTGGGAGATGACCTACACAGAAAGTGTATGCTGATACAAGCTACAGGAAGTGATGAAATCTGAAAATCTGTTCAAAAATACAAATATACTGACAAGAATTTAAACATCCTGTGGATAAGGTAAGTGAAAGAAAAGCACATTGGGATGGCTGGGCCAGAAAACACTATTGGAAAACACTATTTATTATTCAACGTGAAATTCTGCCTGAAAAAGTCAACGTATCCTTTAATTTTAACGCGTTGTCGGCAGCTTGGTTCACTTCCTAACATCCATGCTTGCGGTTCAGCTCCAGCTAGACCTAGCTTTGGCCAGTGCCATCTGGAGTGGATGATGTTACACTCAGCTCGCTGGCTCCTGAACACAGGCTGCATGCCATTTCTCAGAATGCCTCCTATGGGTCCTTTCACTCCTCAGGCCCAGGTCCACATACCATCAGACTGCCACCACAAACTATTGGGCCATTACCACCTACCACTTCAGGCACAACTTTCTCTCTTTCAAAGCAGTAACAGTACACCTCACTGTGGTCCAAGGGCTGAATAGCCTTTGTAGTTTTAATGTCATTTCCCATAGTGATTTACTGCTTATTTTCTGACATCTTTATTGCCTTTTGTGGTTGTTAAGACGTTTATGAAATTTCTACAAATGAACAGTTTTTATGACCGTTTGGTCTAATTTTTAATACATTTTCTGCATGGTTTTTACAAATGACATAACCTAATTGCATAATTTATTTAACCTTTACATTAAATGCATTAACACTCTATGTGATAAGAGGCCCTCCAATCGCTCATCCCGCTTGGAACTGTGGTTCAAGAACCTTGCACTACATAGTTGAGGGTACATCTTAATGAGATTGTATAGTGTATGGTCATCCTTAGATGTATCAAACATTTCTTAAATTGGCTACTAAGTGGAAGTTTCTACCTTTATTATCACCATTTAAATAGACTCAGAACTGAAAAAAGAAAAAACTGGCTCTGTCACACTATTTGGCATCTTAGAAAATGCGACATCAAAAATAAACTCTTTTTTGGAGGGAATGCATGTATCAGTAATCAAATTAGTATTATAATCTAAAATAAAATTCTCTCTGCATGCATTCATGCCGAATAATTATCTGCATGTCTTTGAACAGAATAGTGTCAAGCACGCAGAGTACATGTAGCTTTTATACATTTTTTTTGTTGTTGTTGTTGGCGATGGTGTTGGAGATTTAAATAACAAATGGCAAAATGTGTCTGCAGATTACTTACCAATATATTATAAAGTAAAAACATGATATTTGAATGAAATCAATGCTCTACCACACTTGATCATGCTGCATAAAAGCAGATTTGACTGCAATGGATTATGCTGTATAATACTGAGATTAGAAGTAAACTTAGAGGACTTTTTGGCTTTTTCACAATTGTAAGAACTCTGGGAAGACATTTAGGCTACATTCACACTTTCATGAACATGTTTTGTGTCTGTTAAAGTGTGGTACATTGCCATTATGGTTTCAATTGCACCCCAACCTGCATACTGCTGCTCACAGCAGTGCATGCAATAAGAAACATGTACTTTGAAAGCTCTGAGGTGGTCCAAAGTTAAATTTCTCCTTTCTAGCAACTGTTATACCACCATGTTCTCTAGAAAGCTAAATCAAACTAAAAGCTAAACAAATAAATGATTATAAACTTAATGCTACCACGGGTCATATTGCATCTCATCCCTCAGATATATTGGGTATATTTAAAAAAAATATATGAGGAATTATTAGATAAGCCTCCTTCCTCTATATTGCCATTTGCTTTTTCTGGGATGGCTAATATACCTCTTTCCACATTGACATTATCTAAACGTGACACATTAAATGCCCCCTGCACAGAGGAAGAAGTTTTGAATATTATTAAGTCTCTGAGGTAAGGCTCAGCCCTGGCCCTGGTTGCTTCTCTGCTTATTATAAACAATATGCAGGCCTTCTTTCCCCCAAATTGCCATCTCTATTTAATCACATTCTGCAAGGAGGTTATTTTCAGAATGAGATGTTGCTGACCAACATGTCCCTAATTCCTAACCCTACTAAGGATCACTCACTGCCTTCCAATTTTCAGCCTATTTTGGTCATAAACTACAATCTCTACATTTTTAGTAGATTGTTAGCCAATAGATTAGCATTGATTTCTCTCCATTGATTTCTCCGTACCAATCCATTTTTATCCCTAACCGCAAAATTCCAGATAATATACGTTTAGGTCTGATTCCAGCCACATGCGTACAAGGACAAGCACAGTCATTGCCTTTTCTCTACTAAAGGGATGCAGATCCTGCAGTTTTTATTAATGCAACACTGACCTTGCTCAGGTGGTTTGAATGAAGGCTGGCCCACCCATCCAGCAATCAGTGATACAAAGAGCATTTTCTTCTGAACAGAGAGACAGAACCTTGTTGGTGATACACCTGTCCCCATTGAGATGATCTTGTACAATAGAAGACTTACCCCTCACCTTTGGGATATAACCTTCTCGTGTTCTGGATCTTGTAGAATCTTGGTGTTGCATCTCCATATCTGGGATTTTTCCAACCGGGCCCCCTCCTCCACTGACATCGTGATAGGCGCGTGGTCCGACCATGTGATATCATTAATGGTGGCGGAGGTTACCCTCTGGAGCAATCCCAGATCTGATACGAACATGTCAATCTGTGTATATACCTGATGTCTGGAGGAGTAGAAGGTGAAGTCCTTCTCAGAGCTGTGCATGCACCTCCATACATCATACATATTTTCTCTATGGAACAAATGCATAAGGGGTTTTTGCTTCCCTTTTTCTCCTGACGTGGAATCCATACTTGGGTCACACGTCAGGTTGAAATCCCCGCATATCAATGTATTACCATACCTACATTCTGGCAGTCTCTTGAGCAGTCTATTCAGGAAGCATATCTGGTGTGTGTTCGGAGCATATAAGTTCACCAGTGTCATAGGGATATCGTTAATGTCACATTCTAGAACAATAAATCTTCCGTCTGGGTCCAGAGAGGATGATTTAAGCTTAAAGGTTACCATATTTTTGATTGCCAGCATCACTTCTCTTTTCTTCTGTGGGTGGTTGGCCAAGAAAACATGTGGATAGTCTCTGTGTTCGCATTTAGGGTGGTCCTTGGCTCGAAAGTGTGTCTCCTGTACGCAGATTATATCTGCTCTTGCAAGACGTGCTTCTCTCCAGAGGGAAAATCTCTTGGTCGGGTTGTTGAGCCCGTTGGCGTTGAGTGATAGAAATGTAATGGTCATTGTTGGGGTTGATTGTGATCGCTGGGTCACCATCTTGTGCCTTGGTGCATACGCTCTCCTTTGCCGCTAAAGAACTGTTTTCTACTAACTTGTAAAAAAAGGGCCTGAACTTGGCCCGGTAACAGAAAGTTCCGTTATATGTTTGGTGATTAGGGCCATTGGACATTGCAGTTATCCTTGGCCTGGGACCTGTTGGTTGGATTTTATATGGTAAGTATCAGGTACATCCGTTTATCAGTTTTTTCTTGGCAGATCATTTCCTGGAGACCGTATGTCATTCCTTTTCCAAGGGGACAGGTGTGTTTTTTGTTTGGAGGTCCGGTGTGTTTCCAGGCAGTATCTCCCATCTCTGTAGCATATTGATGCCTTCTTCAAGCGTTGACACTGAGGTATTGCTGCCATTGTAACTGATCATTAGGGTAGCGGGATATTTCCATTTATGAGGGATTGCATGATTTCTGAGCGCCTTTGTTATTGTTGCTAGGTTTTTGCGTCTCATCATGGTATATCTTGATAAGTCTGGTAGTAGTTGTAGGTTGGCATATTCTTCTGCGTTTGTTTTCCTGAAGGCCGCAATGATGGTTCTTTTGTTTGGTAAAAATGCATCTTTAGGAGTACATCCCTTGGAGCATCTGCTGCTATGAATGCTGGTTTGAGCAGCCTGTGGATTCTGTCTATGGTTAATTCTAATGCTGACAGTGTGGGGGCTAATTTGGCAAAGATGTCTGTGACATATGGTTGTAGTTGGTTTGGTTGAATGCTCTCAGGGATCCCCCTTATTTTAATATTGGACCTTCTGGACCTGTCCTCCAAGTCAGCTATCTTAGCCTTGAGCCAATCAATATCCTCAGTGTGGTTGTCATGAGCATCTACCATTGTATTGAATGAAGTTACATATTTCTCCATATTCTGTTGAATAGTGGAAACTCTGTCCCCAATTTCTTGCATATCCCTTGCAAATTGTTTAACACAGTCCTTGAGATCTGTTTGCAGCGATGATCTCAGTGACAGCAGCATATTTTTTAATGTGCTGTCCGAGAAGGGTTGCCTCGTGGTCGGGAATGTGGCTATAGGGTCCACGGCCGCTTCAGCCGTACTTGAGGCCGGGGCTTCAGTGGGGCCTAGTTCCATGCCTGCCTCCTGTTCCTGGCAAGGCTCCCTCCTTGGTTTATTTTTTACTGGGCTCCTCGTAGAAGGTGAGGAGGAGCCCGAGGATTCCCCACTGTCGGGGTTTCCTACCTGTGCGCCTGGGAACAGCCTCGCCATTTTGCTGCAGCCTTCTGCCCGCCGGCTGGAAGAAGCTCGCCAGTTTCAGGATCTGCGCCTGATGTTTTTTTTTCCGGGTCATCTCTCCTCATTCCTGGATGTCTCAGAGGACTTCAGGCTGTGTTGTGGCTTTGGGATGTGCCTGATCGTTGCTCAGTCCCGGGTGGCCTCGCGGAGCTCTTGCCTTATGCGGCCATCTGCTGCGCCGGTAGCCACGCCCCACTTACCCCTCACTTTAACTGGAAACATATTACTTCTTGTTCAGTCAGACTCCCTTGTATGCATCCACGGCTTATCTATGTATACCAGCCCCTACGGGTAAATACCCTTGGCTGACACTTTGAAGAAAACCGGGTGGGGCCTACGACAGTGACATCATCACACACGAGGTGCCAGATTGGTAGACGGCCGGGTCGGACCTGCAGCAACCCATAGGAATGACATAGTTCGGTTATACAGTATGCTTGTGAAGCCCGTCGGCTGCTTTTTACAGTACATCGCTTTTTTGAAGCAAGGGAGGAATCTAGCTGATATCGATTGCACTGTGTCACTCTATGTTGGAAAAGTGCATTATGGGGCTTGTGGTCCTGAAGGGGAGGATATCTGGCTGACCTGGTCTGCAGAGATTGTACTGAACCCCATTGGGGAAAGCGCATATGAGGCTTTTTAGCCTGCAGTCTTAAGGTGAGCGGCCATCTGTATTGACTTTGAAGAATCACTTGTATACCAAGGAGTACATCTGTTTATATTGAAGATTCATAGGACTTTTATGAACAATATGCATCTAGTGTATTATTCAACATAACGCTGCACTTTTTTAAAAAATATACGTTTAGCTACCAGTGTTATTTAAGACGCCAACTTGCATTTTCGCACCGTTCTACTGTTAGTCTTAGATATTCATAAGGCATTTTATAACGCTACATGGGAACACTTAGCTGCCATTTTGCAGGGATATGGCTTTCAAGGGGAATTTATTCATGCTTTCAAGGCCATTTACACCAGTCTTCAAACTAGAATCCGTATACCTGGCAAGCTTGACCCCTTTCCCTATTATTGTTTGGCCTTGCAATAGAGCCCCTGACAACGGCAATTCTTAGATACCCAGACACACAAATATATCAGGTTACACTACCTTCACATCACAGTATAAGCTTAGCATGTATGCAGATGACATTTTGTTATTTATTGCCCATCCCTCTATTTCTCTCCTGAATCTATTACAGACTTTGCAATAATTTTCCACTCTCTCAGGCCTTATGGTTAAAATCTCCAAATCTATAGGAATGCCTATTAATATACCAGATTCACAGTTTCATTCATTAGGGCACTCCTTTACTTTTTAATGGTCTAAGGAATTGCTTTCATATCTGGGAATTCATCTCACCCCTGATCTGCATTCGTTACTCCTGAAACATTATTCTTCTTTGATCCCTAAACTGAAACAAACCCTTAAACATTGGAGAACATACCATAAACATTGGAAAACATACCATATCTCCTTCTTAGGTAGGGTTACAGCTGTCAAGATGACAATCCTCCCCAAAATAACGTACTTACTTTTTTTGTATTTGGAATTAGTAGTCATAATTCGTTTTATGTCTTTTTTTTTTTTTTTCGATTTGAATGTGGTAAAGTGAACGAACAAAAGAAACATCTTCCTCAAATGATTACAATCATTAGCAAGCACAAGCAGGGGGTTTCACATGCAGTGGTTTGTCCAAAAAAGTGTGGTTCTGTGCCACTTCTGCTTTTGCATCATCTGATCATCTGAACATCATTTGACACATCTTTTCTTTCTCTCTCTTCACAGGTAATGTGCATTTATATCGTGCTACTCCTATCTACCTTAAACTGAACATAAACTGACTGCTCAAAAGTCATTTTGGTAAACTGCATTTATATCCTACTACTCCTACCTACCTTAAACTGATCAAAGACTGACTGCTCAAAAGTATTTTTGGTAAACTGCATTTATACCCTGCTACTGCTATCTACCTGAAACTGAACATAGACTGACTGCTCAAAAGTATTTTTGGTAAACGGCATTTATATCCTGCTACTCCTATCTACCTTACACTGAACGTAGACATACTGCTCAAAAGTCTTTTTGGTAAACTGAGTTTATACTCCTGCTGTTTCACATCCAGCTGTAGCCATGTTCACAATATTTTGATGTTTAAGTCTTACCGAAATTATGGGTTCCGTTATCTTTACAATTTTGGCCTTTTGGTCCTCTTGCAGTTTGATTGTGGTGTGAAAAGTTTGCACATGCCGGGGGTTGCACATGCAGGGGTTCTTCCAAAAAAGTGGGGTTCTTTAAATAAGTAGCATGTATGGCACTTCAGTGATTTGCACAAGTCAACATCAAATTACATTACAAAACACCAGACTGCAGGTAACCTCATTTTCAAATAGACTCTCCTTACTCTCTGAAACATGTACTCTTTACTTTTATTTTACCTCTCATTTTTACAGTTGCAGCCTCACTCCTCAAACTCTCTTTTCTTCACCCCTCTTCTCAATCCCACAATCTGTACATATCACCCTCACTTCTCCCCTCTCCCTATTTATAACTCTAATCCCACATGCTAGCAAAACCCCCAGGATGCTTAAGCATGTCCCCTCATATAAATCGTATTCTCATATTACCTCCCTTACTTTTCTGCTTCCCCTAACCTCTGGAGATAGTTCTCCAAACCATGGACCTCCATTATTTAACTGTACCCAACACATCCATCACCATCACCCCACATCCTCTGGCAGTAGTTTCAATCTTTGCAATTTAGTCTCCATTCCTCTTCTTCCCAAAACCAGCCTCCCCTTCTCCTGTGCCCTCTGGAATGCCCGCTCTGTCTTCAACAAACTTACCGCTGTTCATGACCTCTTTGTCGCTAACTCCTTTAATCTACTTGCTGTCACGGAAACATGGCTCCATGAATCTGGCACTCCTTCTCCTGTTTCCTTTTGCCACGGTGGCCTTCTCTGGACTCGCTCCCCTAGACTTAATGGACACAAGGGAGATGGAGTGAAATTCCTATTATCCCCACAGAGCACCTTTCAGGTTCTTCACTCTCCTTCCTCTTACAACTCTGCCCCCAGCTACATCACTAGCATAGTCTCAAAATACATACCTAATCATACTCTTCATTCCTCCCAAGACCTTCTGCTCTCTAGCTCCCTCATCACCTCCTCCCATATTTGCCTTCAGGACTCTCCCATCCTCTAGAATTCCCTACCCCAATCTCCAAATCTATCTACTTTTAGGCGATCCCTAATTTCTCTTCAGAGAAGCCTATCCACCTAACAACTGAACTTCCTCAGCTCATCCCCCGCAGTTATTACTCTTTCATATCACTTGACCCTTCCGCCTAGATTGTAAGCTCTAACGAGCAGGGCCCTCTGAATCCTCCTGTATTGAATTGTATTGTAATTGTACTGTCTGCCCAAAAGTGGTAAAGTGCTGTGCAAACTGTTGGCACTATATAAATCCTGTATAATAATAATAATTTCAGCAATATGTGTACAGTTAGAATTCGACTAGAATTTGCTGTAAAATTTGATCAGAATTTTCGAAATTTGGACGAATTTTGTTTCGTTATTATTGAGCATTCAGTTAAATTTGTTTATCCACTTCCCGACCGCTGTACGACTATAAGCGGCAACAGCATGGCTCTGTCCCGTGAATCGCCGCTTATAGTCATCACTTTAGTGCACGATGGGCAGGGGGCGAGCGAGGCTGCGTGGACTCAGTGTCCGCCGGTGACTCGTGATGCCCTGTCATAAAGCCAGGACGGGGAACCGCTGATGTAAACACAGCGGTTTCCCGTTCTGACAGGCGGCATGTCAGAGATCTACTGATCCCTGTACTCGGGATTAGTTAGATCTCTGGTGCCCCTGCCAGCCCAGCCCCCTCACAGTTAGAACACACATAGGGAACACAGTTAACCCCTTCACAGCCCCCTGCAGGTTAACCCCTTCCCTTCCAATGACATTTACACAGTAATCAGTGGATATTTAAATTCCTGATTGCTGTATAAATGTCATTGGTCCCAAAAAAGTGTCAAAAATGTCCGACATATCCACTGCAATAGCGCAGTCCTGATAAAAAGATCGCCACCATTACCAATAAAAAAAAATGTAGAAACGCCAGAAATTATTGTTTTTTTTTTATTATTTGTATTTTAGCAAAAAGTAAGAAATATTGTATTTTTTTTGCAAAAGTTTCGCTCTTTTTTGTTTATAGCGGTGATCAGAAATGACACAGAGGTGATCAAATACCACCAAAAGAAAGCTCTATTTGTGGGAAAAAAAGGACGCAAATTTTGTTTGCATATGAAAAAAAAAAAAAAACAAAGTTGCATGACCGCACAATTGTCAGTTAAAGCGACGGGGCTGAAGTGGTTTGTAATTCGGGTATTCGGATATATCCAAATCTCCAAATAACAAAAAATTTGTCCAAATATTGATTCGAAATGAAACGAAGCACACAGGTCTAGACTGATCTACTCTATTTGTGTCTCTATTCATTGGGTGATTGCTTTGCACTGGAAAACCCTTTTAGTCCCCTTCTCCCAAGTTAAACTGAGACTGCAGTCTGTTAGCAGAGATGAGAAATTTTTCACACTCTTTACCATACAGTACCTTACTATGAAAAAAAGTAGATCCCTTGTTATCAGGGCTGGTGCAATGATTTTTGACACCCTAGGCAAAACCTAATTTTGCCACCCCCTTGGCTCTGCCCCTGACTCCACCCCATTTAGAATATCAGTGTGTGTTGTTCACTCACCAGGGCTCTGCTCTGCTCTGCATCTGACCACTCTCTCTCTGCCAGGCACAAACCCTGCCTCTGTGTCCCCAGGCTCAAGCTGTGTCACTGTCACCAACCAACCAGGCACGAGGAGGCATTGACCCCGGAATGCTCACTACTCCAATCGGCTATAAGCTAGCATGTCACGTGATGCTGCAGTTGTACAGGACAGACCGGCTCAGGAGGAAGAGCTGCTGTACTGGTCTGGGATGGGAGTGGGACAATCACCAGTCTCTGGGGATGTGTTATTTGCTTCCGTTCTGTCACCACCAACAGGGAGACTCGGGCATGTCCTTCAGTGTTGCTCTGCGCCCTAATGACTTGGTGATCGGTCGAACAAAGACTTACAACACAGAGGCCAATGGGAGAGTAGGGAAACCAGCGGCCGGGCGCCCTAGGCGCCTGACTAGTTTACCTAGTTTAGAGCAGGCCCTGCTTGGTATGATCATTGTAATATTTTTGTTTAAGTCATTACTGTGCTTTAATATAGACTGATTTTTGATCATTATATGCAGTCACTTTGCAATAGAGTGCTCATAGGAACTTTATTCTTTTATCAAGAGCTTTTCATGAGATGATTTCACTTTCTTGCAAGTTGTACCCATTTGTCATTGTCATCATTTTAAATTTGTACATCTTACTTTGTACTGTGGTATATGAAGCTGATGTCAGTACCTGACATGTGATGTTCTTCTTCTTTTTTGTACCACATGTGATTATTCCCTAATAAAAAAGTTTGTAAGCAAATAAACATGTGCTTTGCCTTAGGAACTGGAAAAAAATTGTATTAAACCCAAAAACAAATAGTTTATATATTACAGCTTGCCAGTTCTTAAAGTATAACTAAAGGCCAACGGTATTTTTCATTTTTAATAGAGTGGATGTAAAATATAATACCTGTCAGTTTTTTATT
Organism: Glandirana rugosa; assembly: GCA_018402905.1. NCBI lineage: Eukaryota > Metazoa > Chordata > Amphibia > Anura > Ranidae > Glandirana > Glandirana rugosa. The sequence continues at coordinate 90,623 of BLSH010465125.1, forward strand.
TCTGTCTGTGCTTCTGTTAGGGTTATTCACCCTTTCTATTTGCCCTGTTTATCATTATCAATTAAAGTGAAAGTAAAAGAAAGTTACACATTTTGGGTTGTCCCCAGAACAGGAATAGTAGGAATATCTTCCTATGGAGGCGCTAGTTCTGGTGACCCTGGTGACAACCAGGGATTCTTTCACTTTAGATGAGTTTTCTTTTACTCCCTGTTTTGGTTATGGGACATGAAGTTAAGATAAATCACCAAAATTGGACAGTTTTGCCTTAAGTTCTTTAAATGTGGTGGCTGCTTTAATGTTTTTGTTTTCTTTATTTTCATCTGTTGATCTAGCCAGTACGTTTGTTATTTTTTAAATTTACTTTAACAGATCAAACTGTTTAGACAAAGTAACAGTGTAACAGTTAGAGGGTTGAGATAAACCACTTAACACTGTCTAGGTTGCTTCTCAACTTGACAAGGGTTATAATGGTCTGGTTTTATCAACATATGTAAAAATTTTCTTCTAACAGGTGTAACAACTTGAAAGTTTTAGCTTGAGTTTAGCTTTAATTTGTTGGTCACTTACAGTATCTCACAAAAATGAGTACACTCCTCACATTTTTGTAAAACATTTTATTATTAATAATATCTTTTCATGTGACAAAACTGAAGAAATGACACTTTGCTACAATGTAAAGTAGTGAGTGTACAGCTCATATAACAGTGTACATTTGCTATCGACTCAAAATAGCTCAACACACAGCCATTAATGTCTAAACCACTGGTAACAAAAGTGAGTGCACCCCTAAGTGAAAATATCCAAATTGGGCCCAACCATTTTCCCTCCCCGGTGTCATACGACTCGTTAGTGTTACAAGGTCTCAGGTGTGAATGGGGAGCGGGTGTGTTGAATTTGGTGTTATCGCTCTCAAGCTCTCATACCTGTCAATGGAAGTTCAACATGACACCTCATGGCAAAGAGCTCTCTGAGGATCTGAAAAAAATAATTTTTGCTCTACATAAAGATGGCCTAGGCATAAGAAGATTGCCAAGACCCTGAAACTGAGCTGCAGCACGGTGGCCAGGACCATACAGCGGTTTAACAGGACAGGTTCCATTCAGAACCAGGCCTTGCCATGGTCGACCAAAGAAGTTGAGTGCACATGCACCATGTCATATCCAGAGGTTGTCTTTGAGAAATAGAAGTATGAATGCTACCAGTATTGCTGCAGGGGTTGAAGGGGTGGGGTTCAGCCTGTCAGTGCCCAGACCATACGCCGCACACTGCATCAAAGTGGTCTGCATAACTGTCATCCTAGAAGGAAGCCTCTTCTAAAGATGATACACAAGAAAGCCCGCAAACAGTTTGCTAAAGACAAGCAGACTAAGGACAGGGATTACTGGAACCATGTCCTGTAGTCTGATGAGACCAAAATAAACGTATTTGTTTAAGATGGTGTCAAGTGTGTGTGGTGGCAAGCAGATGAGGAGTACAAAGACAAGTGTGTCTTGCCTACAGTCAAGCATGGTGGTGGGAGTGTCATGGTCTGGGGTTGCATGAGTGCTGCCGGCACTTGGGAGCTACAGTTCATTGATGGAACCATGAATGCCAACATGTACTATGACATACTGAATCAGAGCTTGATCCCCTCCCTTCAGAGATTGGGCCGCAGGGCAGTATTCCAATATGATAACAACCATAAACACACCTCCAAGACGACCACTGCCTTGCCTTGGGTAAAGGTAATGGACTTGCCAAGCATTTCTCCAGACCTAAACCCTATTGAGCATCTGTGGGGCAACCTCAAATGGAAGGTGGAGGAGGGCAAGGTCTTCAACATCCACCAGCTCCCTGATTTCATTATGGAGGAGTGGAAGAGGACTCCAGTGGTGACTTGTGAATCTCTGGTGAACTCCATGCCCAAAAGGGTTAAGGCAGTGCTGGAAAATAATGGTGGTCACATAAAATATTGACACAGTGGGCCCAATTTGGACATTTTCACTTAGGGGTGTACTCACTTTTGTTGCCAGTGGTTTAGACATTAATGACTGTGTGTTGAATTATTTTGAGGGGACAGCAAATTTACATTGTTATACAAGCTGTACACTCACTACTTTACATTGTATCAACGTGCCATTTCTTCAGTGTTGTCACATGAAAAGATATAATAAAATATTTACAAAAATGTGAGGGGTGTACTCACTTTTGTGAGATACTGTATATAGCGCCAACAGTTTGTGCAGCACTTTATCAAATGCAAATGTTCAGGAAAAAAATACACTTTAATTATTTTTTGTCCATTCACACTGTATAACATTGAGGAGTCTCTTAGATCTTTTTCTGTTCAGCCTGCAAGCTGAAAGAAAATATCTAAATGTGTATTGGCAATGTAAGGGACCATTTATAAAGTAAAATATAGAAAAAAGAAAAAGCAGAGTTGTTTTTCATAGGCACCAATCATTCCTATCTTCTATTCAGTGAGAAAACAAACAAAAAAGAAAAAACAAGAAACCTGATTGGACATTAGGAGCAGCATTTTTTTTTTTTGTTTTCTTTATGTTTTTAGTTTTATTAATATTAAAGATTACTATTTTCTGTAATATATTCTGTTCATATGGGTTCACACCTTGGCATGGAAAAGCATGTTACCTATAATAGATGAACACCACTTACTTAAAGTGTAACACCACTTTTATTGAGAAAAAGACATTCCCCTCTGGGTGATTTATATACATTGCAAGGATTACAACAACCTTTGCTGCAGATTTCTACCTTTTGCTATTGTTAAGAATCCCTCTGTGTTCCTCTGTGCCTCTGTACCGAGTGGGTCTAATGGGAGTGGTTTCATAATTATATGTCAGGTGTGCAGTTGTAGAGCACTAATGAGGAAATCGACTGGCCATGCATCCCTTTAGACATGTTCCTACAGAAAGTATCTCTCCAAAAATATTTTTTTTTTGCACGGGATGCCTGAAATATGACTCCCAGCTTAGGCAGACTTCTGGGAAAATCAGTGAGCCAAACACGCAAGCAGGAAATTATGTTTTTGGGGAGTGGTCAGTACGCTCTGTGTACAGAACAACTCCAGGTAGCCATATTGCAATGCATCCTCAGAAAGTTACAGAGGCTGCAGTTTGAAAAGGAAAGGTCATTTTTAATAACATTCAATTACAATATGACTTGTGCCGCAATTATATGCCCTATATTATTTTTTCTTTATTTGCTATGTTTTTCCCCCACGAAAGTGGAGTTACCATTTTTTTTTTTTTTTTAATAAGGCTTTATTGAGAATATATCAGAAATACAAAGTAGGGACCTCAGGAGGAAAGAGCTCCTGGTGTCCTGGCATACTAGTTCATCGAATATGTTAGAATGTCATATACAATAGAGCAGGAACATGAATGAATGAAATGAACAAAAGTAAACTGGATGGATCATCTACTGGGGTGGGGGGATAGGAGCCCGCC
>BLSH010465125.1:94081-109998 GCA_018402905.1 Glandirana rugosa
AATATTTTTTTTTTGCACGGGATGCCTGAAATATGACTCCCAGCTTAGGCAGACTTCTGGGAAAATCAGTGAGCCAAACACGCAAGCAGGAAATTATGTTTTTGGGGAGTGGTCAGTACGCTCTGTGTACAGAACAACTCCAGGTAGCCATATTGCAATGCATCCTCAGAAAGTTACAGAGGCTGCAGTTTGAAAAGGAAAGGTCATTTTTAATAACATTCAATTACAATATGACTTGTGCCGCAATTATATGCCCTATATTATTTTTTCTTTATTTGCTATGTTTTTCCCCCACGAAAGTGGAGTTACCATTTTTTTTTTTTTTTTAATAAGGCTTTATTGAGAATATATCAGAAATACAAAGTAGGGACCTCAGGAGGAAAGAGCTCCTGGTGTCCTGGCATACTAGTTCATCGAATATGTTAGAATGTCATATACAATAGAGCAGGAACATGAATGAATGAAATGAACAAAAGTAAACTGGATGGATCATCTACTGGGGGGGGGGGGGTAGGAGCCTGCCAACACAGTGTGTAACAACAAGTATAGCCTATACATGTTGAGATAGAGAGACCTGAAAAGAATTGATTTGAATTGATGGTCTACGCCTGTGGGGTCCGGTGTTGAAGAAAAGACCATGTCGGAGATGTCAGTGAAGGGTCGTTGAGGGTTGTCGTATTGTTGATAAAGTACCAGGTGTGAAATGAGAGTGTGGTCTTAGGTCCAGAAAGAGACATTTTATATAAGGTGGAGATGAGGTGAGAAGCAAGGTGATATATTTGATATATGAGATATATGTGGGGAGATCTAGGGGGTTCAAGTTAGTAGATTTCTTCGTTGAGAAAGTTCTGAGATGGATGTAATAGGCAAAAGAGCTCAGGAGAGATTCTATAGAATCCGGGTGATGAATAAACTCAATAAATTCTTTCCATCGAATGAGAAAGCGTTCTTTGGTGGAAGAATGATTCAAATTTATGGTTGTTTTCTCCTTGTAGAGCTGAGACAATAGTTCTTGTTTGACTTGAGATATATTTGGGCAAGATGTAAAGGTCCAGTTTTTTAGTATCACTCTAAGAGACAAAGTAAGATCCAGTCTTTAGGAGGGGGTGTGTTGTTGTCAGTAATTGTTTGTCCCAATGGCCAAATATCAAGAGAAGAGAATCTTTAGGGATCTGTAGCAGGGTAACATGTTTGATAAAGATTATGATCTTGTCCCAAAAAGATGAAATGATGTTTGGTTTGTAGAGGATAGAGCAGACGCGCAAAGCGGACCATTTTGAACAGGTGGCATCTCCCAAGGAGCGAAAGAGGGAGATCCATCCAGTTCTCCAATTCATGAGTGATTTTGCTGAACAGAGAGGGGAAATTTAGGGTGTACAGGGAAGATGGGATTTTTCCTGTTTTTGCCCCTAGATAAGTGATATATGATTTGGCTATAGTAAAGGGTGAAAGGGCAAGCCAAGGGCGATGTGAATTGGGGCCAATAGGTAGGATCTCGCTTTTACTATAATTGATACATAGGCCGGAGCAGAGTTTGAACTCATTGAAAGTGTTTGTAACAGTGGTCATATCATGTGAGGGGTTGGCTGAAAAGATGAGTATGTCATCTGCAAAAAATTCTGACCTTAACTCGTGGGTTCCTATATGTATTCCATGAAGTGAGGCTTGTGTGTTGAGAAATCTGAAGAGTTGTTCTATAGCTAAGTTGAAAAGAAGTGGTGATAGGTGGCAACCTTGCCTAGTGCCTTTGTAGAGCCTGAATTGCTTAGAGAGGAGGCCTGCCACCACCAATCTGGCCGCGGGAGAAGAGTACATAGAATGTATTAAGTGGTTAAAAGGACCAGAGAAACCCATTCTAGAGAGGACCATGAAAAGCCAGTTGAAGCTGACGTTGTCAAAAGCTTTCTCCGCGTCCAGGGTGATGATGGCAAAGTCCCCCTCCGAGTGTTTAAAGACATGGTCTAAAATCATTAATACTTTACGAATGTTTATGGAGACAGTTCTGCCTTTCACAAATCCTGATTGTACAGGATGAATCAATTGTGGAAGGATGGTAGTGAGTCTGGTGGCTACAATTTTGGATAGGATTTTGACATCCAAGTTTAGGAGTGAAATGGGTCTGTAGGAACCAGGTTCGAGTGGGTCCTTACCTTTCTTGGAGAGGAGTTTTATGGTGGCTTGATTTCCGGAGGGCAAGTAGGGGCCTCCACTCCAAATTTCATTATAGACAGCGAGGAGTGTAGGTTTTATTAGTTTATGCAGGGTTTTGTAAAGTTCTCCCATGAAGCTGTCGGGGCCTTGTTGGGAGCTTGATGTTGTATGGCGAGGGTTAATGCTGAGCTAGATAATGGGGCATTGAGATATTCCAATTGAGATGTAGAAATTGTGGGAAGGGGTACCCTATCAAGGAAGTTCTTAGCTAGTGTATGGTCTATTTGGTTTTCCATCACTTGGGGGAGTTCTTGATGTTTCTTTTTAAGGTTGCCGGAGGGATCCCTGAGAGACATGATGTGTGGGAGTATAGGGGCCTTTAGCAAGCCTCGCTAACAGTTTGCCTGATTTGTTTCCGTAACGGTATGCTATGGTTTCTGTTTGTGAGCGCTTGATCAGTTCTAGCGCCTCTGCCCATGAGTCAAAGTCTTACTTTGCCCTTTCTCACTCACTTTGATTTTGGGGTGAGTCTTGGGCAGATAGGGCTCTTTGGGCCAGTTTTAGGCGTAAGCTTGCTGTTTTAAATTTAGTTGAGGCATTCCTCTTAAAGGCAGACGCATAAGAGATTATTTTGCCTCTGATATATGCCTTACCTGCGTCCCAGTAAAGATTAGGGTTAGTGGAGTGGGGGGAGCTGGCAAACTCAGCCCACGCAGCTTCCATGTATTTTTGGAAGTCGGCGTTGTTGTAGAGATATTGAGGAAAACGCCATAGGCAGGTGTTGGGTTGTGCTAGAGAGTTGTGGAAGGAAATTGATACGGGGGTATGGTCCGAAATTGCAATTTAGTGTATTTCAGAGTCAGCTACCATGGGGATAAAGTTTTTGGTGCAGAAGAGGTAGTCGATTCTCGTGAAAACTTTGTGGGGGTTGGAGTAGAAAGAGAATTCTCTGTGCGACCTATTGCATCTGACCCCAAGACCGTCCCCACCCATAGTTTCTTTAGGCGATGGAAGTCTGGGTGCGTTAGGTGGGTTTCTTGGAGAAGAGCAATATCGGTATGTAATCGTTTGAGATGCCTCAGCACCTTCATCCTTTTAATGGGAGATATAAGTCCTCTAACATTCCATGTGACACATCTCATGTAATGGGTGTGTGAGTGGTGATTAAAGCTAGATGTGATGGCATTAGTGGGGGATCACAGGTTTGGGATGATTGAGAGTTGGAGCTGAAGTGGGGGGTATGACCACGTTGGCTGTACCATGTATAGGTCCAAATGGGTGCAGGCGCATAGAGGTAAATGTGATGAGGGTAAAGGTGAGGGGGGTTGTAGTTAGTATATAAACAACGAAAACAAACTTGAAACATGAAGTAGGTGCATACAGAGGACTTTGCTTTCTTCCACATGGGTACACAAGCAAAGTCAGCTCCCTACCGCCGAGCCAGTGGTCGAGGTCTATAACCACGCCCTTTTGTGGGTATAAGGCCTGGATGGGCTAAAGTGATTTTAGGTGGGGGTTGATAGCTGTCACATATGTGGCCCACGAGAAAGTAGTGAGGAAACAATTACTTTAGGGTTACTTACAAAGTCGTGATGAACCGTTTGGGTCACTCTAGATAAATATCAAAAACATGGAGAACAAAAAGTTTAACGTTTGAAGTTGGGATATTCAGTTCCCAGATGACATTACCCTTTTGTGGTTAAGAAGGTGAAGCAATTTGTTGAGTGTGAAAAGTCAGTGGGGTTCCCCGGAGGAGTTTTGGTGAATCCTTTCAAGGACTGCGCTGGTCTAGAGATCTGACGATCGGGTGGTCTTGGAGGGAAGGTTGGGGTGGGGAGTCCAGTCGGAGGGAACAAAGATAGTTCTCTGCCTCCCTGGGGTCTTGAAATGTAAGTTGTTCACCAGATGGTGCTCTGATCCGAAGGACAGCAGGGAATGCCAGGGTAAACTTGAGTTGGTGTTGCTACAGAACTGTGCATGTTGGAAGGCTTTCCTTTTCTTGGAGACTTCCAGGGAATAATCGGCAATAATTAGGAGTTTCACTCCATTGATCTACAGGGACTTGGTTTGCCTGTATTTGTGCATTATGTCAGCCTTGCCAGCATAATTCAGGTATTTGGCAATAATAGTGAGTGGTGTTGAGCGTCCCGTTTGTGGGTTTCCAATCCGATGGGCTCTTTCAACCGTTCAGGGTCTTGGGAGGTCCAGCACCTCTGGGATGCGCCTGGTGTAGAACTCCATTAGAGCAATTGGTTGCAGAGACTCGGGCACCCCCACGAACTGTAGGTTGCACCTTCTTGACCTATTTTCCAGGTCTTCTAATTTTTGAAGGAGATATTGGTTTGTCTTATCCTGTGCCTGTTCAGTGGCCTGTGTTTGGTAGAGTTCCTCTTCAATGTTAGAGATTCAATGTTCAGCCTGATTAATGCAGGTACTGTGTTCCCCCAGTTCCTTTTTAATGAGTAGCATGCCTGTGTTAACAGCCTTCTCTACTGTGGCTGTTATAGTGGGGGCCAGAATTTCTGCCACCTCCTGTGCTATTTTATCGTAGATGTCAGCAGCTGTGGAGTGAGAGGGGGCGTGCTGCTCACCTCCAAGGATGTTGCGCCCACTTGTCCGCAAGGCCGCATTCCCGGGCTCAATGTGGAGCGAGGCTGATGGCGCTCGCGGCCCCGTTTTCTCCAGGAAATGGTCCATTGTGATGGGGAGGTGGAGGAGGTGCTACTCCATACAGCTCCGGAACCGGAAGTGAGTTACCCTTTAAGGGTGTGCTTTTTAGAGATTGTGGTGTTTTGTATAGTCACCTTGTGATATAATCTAGTTATGGAAAATTGATATATACAGACAATATAAGAAGCTAGTCATATATTTTTTTATATGTAAAGGGAAATTCCTGAGGGATGTAGAAAAAAGTAGAAATTTTAAAGATTCCTAGACATCAAAGGTGTTCATCCGTCATTTATATGGGAGAAAATAGACAGGTTCAGTGAATGGAGATCACATACAGATTGTAAAGGTGCTTAATTAGCAAATAATTAAGTTAAAACCAAATGAAAACAATGAAATATGAATATGAAAAAGGGAGTTGTAGAATATCAATGAACAAAATGGTAGAATATAGACCCTAAACTTGCAGACATTGTTTAAACTTACCCTGGAAAATAAGTCACTTGTAAAAGAAACCATCTAAATTTACAGGCATTGTGAAGCAATTTACCCTCCATTTCACAATAGAAGCATTGAAGCATTTTAAGTCAACCTATTAGCATCTCAGTTCACCCTGCTCTGCTTTTCCAGAGCATCTTCTCTGTTTTTATATTACAGATTAGAGAACTGGAAGGCTGATGAATTACTGCTGGAAGGGAAAACAGGGTCAAATGAGCTGCCTAGGAGAACAACATGTGTGAATCCATTGTCATAGACTGGTCACTGTTAAGTACTTTTCAGTTGAGTTTAATAATGATCATAATATGAGTAGTAGCTTTGGCACTATACAAGCTTTCAGCAGGCTTCGGCTACTTTTAGCAAGCCTAAAAAAGAATAAGTGTTCTGTTTTAAATGCCTCTTTATGCATTGACATACCTCCTTAGACTCAGTCTCTCTCTACATTATGGTTATCTGCTGACTTGGCACCATCCACATGCAGCTTAACTCTTCAATAAGACACAGAAGTTGAATCCAATGCAATTGTACTTCAACCAATTCCAGTACAGGTAATGTTTTCCAGTCTTTTAAAGTGCAAGAAGACAATTACATCCCTGACTTCTTTCTGTGAGGTACTAGCACTGACTGAGGAAGCATGAAAGACGTGGGGAGGGTCTAGCTAGAAAATCAATACATTAAGGTGCAGCACTTTAGATACAGTATACATATTGCCTCATAAATCTTCAGTGGACCAAATAAATTATCAATAACTCTCTGTGCATGTACGTGGTAGTGCATGCGAGTGCTAGCCATTCTCATTTATTCACTTTGGTGACATAACACAAATTTAGTAACTAGCTAAAACTAAACTTATTAGCACTAAGCAGGAGTGAGGACAGAGACAGATACCAAAATCACATAGCAAACAAGTTGTAGACATGTTGTAAGCATATTACAAAACAAAATATCCTGATGCAATTCAATACAATACATAAAAATACATGAAAGTGGGGCAGAACAAGTTAGGACAGAAATATGAGAACAAACCAGCTATAGTTTATATTATACTTATGGTGGGGAACTGTTTTTAGTGTTTGCCAAAATCTTATTTCCTGCTCTTCCCATACATTTGCAAATAGGTTAAAGTTAAATTACATACAACCCCTGAAAATGGAATGTGATTATTTATGTCATGCTTTTTAAGACACTTCCATGGGTTAAATATATACAGATGCTGACTGGACTGCTGGGAAAAAGTATATATAAGATTCAAATCTAAAAAATAAATGTGCAGTGGAGAGATGGAGGGAAGTGCACTGCAGGGGGAAAGCTGAAAACTGGGGGAAAGTGGAGTTTAAAACAGACAGTTCTTTGGCTAAGTGAACATGTTTCTATGTGAATGCACAAATGCTTTTTGCAATTATGCATACAAACATGCGTAATCAGAGAAGAGTAGCTTAGAAAAGATAAATAAAACCCATTTTTATATTATGTGTACATTAACTGCTTTTCATATATTGACAACATTTATCCCTTTCTCATACTATTCACATCACTGACCTTGAGAACCCTATTATAATGTAATATGCCTGCCGAATTTAACATATTGTTGAACTCAAAGCCGTACTAAAGCTCCATAAAATGTACTGTATATAATATTATGTACTTATTTATTATACTACTCCATCTGAAAGTGACATACTGTAGATAAAATGGTTGAAAATGATTAAGAAAGTGATTAAGAAATGACCAGATTTATATGTATGGACAAGGATATATTTATCAAATTATGCTTGTACTGTTGATACTCTATATATATTGTACAGAGGATGCCACTGATGGGTCTTGGAAGGCAGGTATGTGTCCCCGTTGTTTGGGTTGTGGTCCTTTTAATGGGGACACCAATAAACATTGTGAATTACTCAGGGATTCCAACCCATGCAGGGTAAGGGGTTCCAGGGTAAAAAAGGAAAAGCTGCTTTCCCAGAATTGTGAAGTCCCAATAAGGCTCACGGGGCTCAGAAGCTCAAAGAGATGTTTGGGTGGGGAAGAGCCTCCAAGCTTGACTATGGGTACTATGGTCCTGAAATTGGTAACCCACTTGTGAGAGATGGCTGAAACTAACAGGGAGCAGTCATCATGGGTCCATGTGGTATGGTGTGGAGCTGGACACATTTATGATAGAGAGCTACTATGTGCTGCTTGGTTACTGAGACACTATCAAGCTGTGGTGACCTTTGCTTTGGTCCCCTGAAGCAGGTGGGGACTTGAAACCCTGTTAAGGGACAAGTGTATGCTGGCAGTGAGCTGAAAGCTTGCCTTGTACCAGAGATTGATGGACTGTTTTGTTAATTTTTTTTTTTTTTTTTCTGCATTAGATTTTTATTGATAGTTTGTAGTTACAACAAGTTAACAGAAGTATCAACATTCAGTATATGTTGTTTACATATTGTATTTGGGAGAATCGTGGCTCCCAAGAAGTATACAACTAGGAAATCGTACATTGAAGAAAAAAGAAATATAACACAACAGAATGCGTAGGTTATTGTAAAGAAGGAATTTGTATCCCCAGGGGGGATTAACTTAACAGTATTATCAGTTAGGGTGATGAACCTAGAGTCGGTTACAAACCTAGAATACTTTTCAAGTATCTCTATCCCTCCTCAACTCTTTGACTATTGCTATGTCTTGTTACTTAATAAGGGGAGATTGTGAGTGCACTTTCTGGGCAGAATATGGCGGACTTGACCTTATTCCCCACTTCCCGGACTCCTCAATAGGCTCATTTCTAGTCCGGGTAGTGGGTTGGTCCGTCTCTTACTCAGTGTTGGTAGAGTATTTATCCTATGCGTCGTGTTCTTTCCATGTCTGCCTCTCCGAGTTTGGTTAGTGCCTTTCTATTTATGCGGTATTATTGTGGGGGTCGTAGTACCATCTTCGCCAAGGTGCCCCCTGCCTAGCTAGTTTCTTGTTTTGTTAATTTTTTATGCAAAAGTTAAGCTGTTTTTTGTTTAGCATTTGAATACAAAGTCTGCCTGCTTTTACCAATATAGCTGTCTGGTGATCCAGACCCCCAAAATATCATTATATACAGTATATCTTCATTGCCCAATCAGAAACAGGGACATGTTTTGCCCCAGTGTTCATTTATAAGCTGTGTAGCAGTGGGTGATTTTGTTGTGCCATCTGTCATGAATCTTAGGACTACAGGACCGAAGTGTGGCTGCACAGTATTAAAATCATTTTGCTTTCAGAGCTGGAAAAAAGAGATTAATGATACACTCCCATATAAGAAGCTGATCTATATACATAGAGGATGCCTACTCAAGTATACCAGAATATAGGACAGATGGTTATCCAATGGTGAAACGTGCACTTAACCAAATTCCTTTTATTACAAAACATACAGTTAACGTACTACCCCTAAGTATTTAGCCTGTTCTTATACTTCATAATTATGTGTGAATTCCACCATCCTATATTTGCCATATGATAAAGTATGAGCTTTAATGTGTAAAATGCTGCTTTAATTTACACTGTGTATGTGTTTTCACCTTATATTTCTGCACTGGAAACTTGTACCATGTATGTTCTTTTAATAAAGTTGTTTTTTCCAATTAAAAAAAAAAACTTTTGGCTAAAAAAACAGCCCCCATGTCTGTATTTTAACTTTGAAAGCTGTGCCAACTTAAGGCGTCTGGTGGGTTCGCTTTTTTGTGTTTGGCCTCCAATAGGGATATAGTTTGTTGCAATTGGGTTATATGTTGGAGTTTTTTCCTCTTTTCTCTGGCTGCGAGTTGGATGAGGTGTCCCCTGATGACCGCCTTGTGAGCACACCAGGTGGTTATAGGGGACGTTTGACCGTCATCATTGAGCCGGAAATATTCATTGATTTTTGCTTCAATTTGTGGTTTCTGGTTTGGGTGGGATAGTAGGTATGTGTTATTCCTCCATATTCCTAAGTTAGCTGGTCTTTTGTCATGTGCTATTTCAAGTGTTACAGGTGCATGGTCTGACCAGGTTATGCTATGGATCTCTGCTTTTACTATTTGTTGTAAAAGATATTTGTCCGTGAGGAAGAAATCAATTCTTGAGTACGTTTTATGTACTGCTGAATAGAAGGAGTAGTCCCTCTCCGTGGAGTGGAGGCATCTCCAGGGGTCATAGAGGCCCTCTCTAGTACAGAGGGTCCCCAGAGCCTGTCTATGCCCCCCCTCCCAGCAGAGGAATCAATCCTCCCCTCCATCACAGTGTTGAAATCACCACATATTATGAATCTTCCCTTCTGGGATTGTTTGACTTTGGTCAAGATGTTTGCTATAAATTTATTTGGTTTATTGTTGGGGGCATACAAATTGACCAAAGTGAACAGGACTCCGCCAATCTCAGCCACCAGGATTATAAATTGACCGTACTTGTCCACCTGCAGATCCAAGAGGCTGAGAGCAACGCCATCCCTTACTGCTATTAATACACCATTTTTCTTAGATATATCCATTGCATTAAAAACATGGGTGAATTTTGGGTGTGAGCATTTTGGTGCCTTGCCGGAGGCAAAATGAGTCTCTTGGACACATAAGATATCACAGTTGTGGTCCAAGGCAGTTCTCCACATTGTTCTTCTTTTGAACGGGCTGTTAAGGCCCCTCACGTTTAGTGAAAGCAGTTTAAGTGACATCTTCCAAGGGGAAGCTGCTGTGACACCGGTTGCTGGTTATACTCATTCTGTCAGTTGAAAAGTAGCATGTATTCTTGGTGTTGTCAACCCGAGATGATACAAAGGTATTAAAACTGTGTGCAACTGTTGTTCTAGTTGCTTCCTCTGATCCGGGTGCGCAAGTCGCAAAAATCATATGGGAAAGAGTCAAAGTTAGTACTAGTGGAGCTGACAAGCTCAGCTCACTTGGGGGGAGGGGATGGGGAAATATGCCCCCGTAATTGCACCCGTTAAGGCACAGGGAATAAACAATAAACAAATGGAAAAGTTCTTACCAAAAGAAAGGGATGCTGATTGTCCGGCGGCTCTGTCCCCTTGGCTCCATTGTCCTCTTGAATAGTAATGAAGAGAGGATGACATTCCTGCTATGGGCACAGTTGACCGAGGAGATAACAATGGTACTTCAACGAATCAATTGCGGAAGTTGCTTTTATTTTGTCTTCGTTGCTGGGTTGGCCCTTGTTGTTGAATATCCGATGGTGGGGTATTGGTTGGAGGTGGTAGGAGACCCCATTTTTGCAGGAGGTTGAGACCTTTTTCTTGGGAGGAGATGGTGATCGTCTTGTTGTTTCTTTCTAGGATCAATTTGGCCGGGAAGCCCCATTTGTATAGAATCTTGTGGTTCCTCATTATTTTGGTGATGGGCACCAGGTTGCTCCTCGCTGCCATAGTGGCTTTGAAGAGATCTGCATAAATTGAGATTCCGGAGTAGGGGTCTGGGAGGGCTGGGTTGTTCCTGGAGTATGAGATTAGTTGCTCTTTGACTTGGTAGAAATGGATCTTCGCGATCACGTCTCTTGGGACTTTGTCTGGCAGGTGGGGTGGTTTAGGTAACCTGTGCACACGGTCAACTGTCAGGTCTAAAGGTTGGAGTGCAGGCAGAGCAGTTAACATCAGTTGTTGGATATAGTTGCGCAGGTCTGATGCCTTAACGGATTCTGGAATCCCTCTGAATTTCAGGTTGTTCCTGCGTGCTCTGTCCTCTAGGTCTATGACCTTTGACCTGAGTGCTAGCAGTTCGTCCTTAACTTCGTAGTGTGCATCTACTAATTCGTTGTGAGCCTTAGAAAAGTCCCCCATTTTATTCTCTACATAGTCCACTCTATCTTCAATAATCTCTATATCTCTCTTAGTTGCTTTCATGAATGTTGCCATGTCTTGCTGCAGGGCTCCTCTAAGGGTTAATAACATACCCTTCAATGTGTCGTCAGTAATGGCTTGCCCTGTAGTGGGAAAGGAGTCTAACTGCTGGCTGTAGTGTTCAGTCTCCTCCATAGTTTCCTCGCTTCCTCCGTGTACTCCTGCATCCTCTCCCTGGTTCCCCACCCTCCTTCTTTGTTTGATCGGGTTGTCAGATGGTGAGGCTGGCAGCGGGAAGGCATCCCCGGATGTCTCACCTTGCTTTCTGGGCTGCAGCACTGAGTCTCCCTCCCGCTCCGTCTGAGGCCTTGGTGCCGCTTAGGCGCCATTTTGGGATCTCCGGCCCGCTGCAGGGACGAAGAAGTCCTCTATTTTTTTCGGACCCTCTCTGTCCTTTCGTTTCCCAGAGGACAGCATAGTTGACAGCAGTGTCTGTGTTCCTCTGTGGAGCCGATCGGGTGCTTGGATTGTCGCTATACCGCCGCTTTAGCCGTCAAACAGCCGGAGCTCGCTCCTCACACAGCCATCCGCTCTGGTTGCCGGCTCCGCCCCCTACCAAATAAGTTTTATTGAAGAATATAGAGTACAGAGAGTGATTGTATATCATAAGGTATTGACACAGTGGGATCAGCTAGTCCAACATTTGTGAAGTTCCCTTTTTATGCTGTGATTGTTCTGTTTTTCATTGCTGTGATCCAACTTCCTGTTAGAGGGTGGCTATGTTCATTCTCGATGGTCCTAATGTATGTAGGCGTGTAGTCACCCTCTCTTGTTTGCTCCTGAGATAGACTACAGACTATGGCATTTGTAGTGTGCATACAGCAGTGCACATGACTGCAATTAAAGTGCACTGCTCGTTCCAAACAAATGGCAGTGAGAGGGGAAAAGGAGATGTTAAGGAGCTCAACGAGTGTTATATTTAGATGGAAAATATAATAAGAAATTATTTAAATTCTTAAGTAGTGGCCATTAATTAGTGATTGTATGGATTATTTTTAGAGAATATGAATAATGATAAGTGTCATTTTAACCAGTTGCCAACCGGCCCCTGTCATAGTACGGCAGCAGGTTGGCACTGCTGTGCGTATCGCCGTAGCTGTACAGCAGCTCACACAGCCGCAGTTGCAGATGGGAGCGTGCCAGCGGCAGCGCACTCTCGCTCCAGCTTCAAGCTGCGTGAGTGAGCCCACAGGTCAAGCACACTCGATGTCTGCTGGCGACCCGCGATTGCCTGTTACAGAGGCTGAACGGAGATCTGACAATGTAAACATGGCAGATCTCAATTCTGTCAGGGGACATGTAACAGATTTACTGTTCCCAGTGATCGGGAACAAGTAGATCTGTCTTGCCCCTGCCAGCTCGGCCCCCACACAGTTAGAACACACTGAGGGAACACACTTAACCCCTTGATCGCCCCCTACAGTTTAACCCCTTTCCTGCCAGTGACATTTATACAGTAATCATTGTCTATTTAAAGTGGTTGTATACCCTGAAATGTCATTTTTACCTACAGGTAAGCCTATAATAAGGCTAACCTGTAGGTAAAATGAATATATCCTAAACCTCTATGGTTTAGGAGATATTTGCTCTGCATGCAGCCGCTAAAATCGGAGCTCCTTGCCGAAATGAAGAACTCCAGCGTGCATGCGCAGGAGTGACATCTCATGGCTCCAGCCACTCACAGCACCGGAGTCATGAACCCGGAAGAAAGAACATGGATATCATGTCAGCTCCCTCAGCGCTGACCAAGTCAGGCATTGGGGGCCTAGTTCTAAGGTAAGTATTTCATAATGTGTTAGTATGCGATGCATACTAACATATTATCCTATTGTCTTGCTGGGATATTTTTTTTTTTTATATGGGTTTACTACAGCTTTTAAGCTCTGATCGCTGTATAAATGTCATTGGTCCCAAAAAAGTGTC
Organism: Glandirana rugosa; assembly: GCA_018402905.1. NCBI lineage: Eukaryota > Metazoa > Chordata > Amphibia > Anura > Ranidae > Glandirana > Glandirana rugosa. Next base: position 107,157 of record BLSH010465125.1, read on the forward strand.
AAAAGTTTCCGACCTGTCCACCGCAATATTGCAGTCCTGATAAAAATTGCATATCGACGCCATTACTAATAAAAAAAAAAAATAATAATAAAAATGCTATAAATCTATTCCCATAGTTTGTAGACATGATAATTTTTCCACAACCAAATCAATATATGCCTATTGCAATTTTTTCTACTAAAAATATGTAGAAGAATATATATCGGCCTAAACTGAGGAAGTAATTAATTTTTTTACATTTTTTTTGGATATTTATTATAGCAAAAAGTAAAAAATATTGTTTTTTTTTTTTCAAAATTGTCGCCCTTTTTTTGTTTATAGGGCAAAAAATAAAAACCACAGAGGTGATCAAATACCACCAAAATAAAGCTCTATTTGTAGAAAAAAAAGGACATCAATTTTGTTTGGGTACAATGTCGCACGACTGCTCAATTGTCAGTTAAAGCGACGCAGTGCCAAATTGCAAAAAGTGCTCTGATCAGGAAGGGAGTAAATCCTTCCGGGGCTGAAGTGGTTACGTCAAATTCCTCGAAAAATAATAATCAGACTTATTTGAATAATTACAATTGGATTGTATTACCTATGGAATAAAAAGGATTTTATGACTTTTATTAAAGCTGACAAGCATCCTGTGTTGGCTGTATGTGCAGCTGCTGTATTTATGTAGAAATGTCCAATGATGGTCAAAAAAGAAAAAAAATTATAAAAAAAAAACATGAATGGTAAATAGTGTGCTATGTGTTGTCCCATCTCAACATGTTGCCCTAGGAAAACCCCCTAAGTGTCCTATTGAAAAGGCTGCCTTGTGCATAAACATTAATTTCCTGATATGTACAGTCTGCTTATGAAACTACATATAAATATATGTGATACTTCAATGATACTGAAGATAAAATATTGCCTGCACAATGATGACTCTTTGAGTACTAGAAATAATGATGGTATTGATCATAAATTTCTTATGATATATTTAAATTTCAACGTAACATTATTACCTACCCATTAGACTTTTTAGTAGAATGGCTTTTAGTCCATTCTAATCTTCAATATATGTCCAATCGTTATTTTATAATAAAAATTTAAAACAGCTTGCTTATTTTTATTTTTGTCTTCCTCTGCATATCTGAAAATACATAAAATCTGTTGAGCTGGCAAAAGGGAAGAGAGTGTGTTCATCTTCTCATTCATTCATTTTTGTTTGTGTTGTAAATAGACCTGAATGGAAGGAAATCAGATTACACAGGCTGTTCACAGCATAATAGCATTTCATATTTACCATATCCACTGTGGGAAAAAAAATATTTTTATTTTTGTGAAGACTAAAACATGATACGTTCCCTTTAACATATCACAAATATATTTGAATTTTTTTCAACAATGCCATTGATTTAAAGAAGGACATTCTGAAATGTATTTAGTAATTATTTTAATTTTGATAGTATGACTGTCATTATTCAAAAGTGAACTGTATTAAATTTAAATGTGTAAAAATGTGAGAGATGAGTGCAATAGGATTTATTTACTGACGAAGTTGTTGGTTTGAAAAAAAAAATCCTCTCTGAGAACCTGTCAGGTAGAAAGTTATTTAAGAGGTGTAGGAGGAGCTGCATGCAATAAATGAAGAGGTGGAGACTCAGCTCTTTGCTCAGAGAGAAAGGGTTGCAAGGGCAACAACATTGGTAATTATGAGAAATTTCAACTACCCTGAAATTAACTATGTAGCCATTACTCCAGTTAATTTGACTTGCTTGCAACTGTCCAAGAGTACTCCCTATTAGAGTTTGCACTGGACTTTGCGGTGTCCGTGCCCCGAACCCGGACATTTGAAAAAAAGTCCGGGTTCGGTATTCGGGTATTTTTCATGCCTTTTCTATAGCTGCAGGGCAGCCGATCAACAAGCGTTTTACTCGTTTGCCCTTAGAAGCCATAACAGCCATGCCTATTTATGACATGGCTGTGATTGGCCAGTGCATCATGTGACCCAGACTATTTTTGGCCCCTGTTGAATAGCTGCAGGGCAGCCAATCAACAAGTGTTTCACTCGTTTGCCCTTAGAAGCCATCACAGCCATGCCTACTAATGGCATGGCTGTGATAGGCTAGTGCATCATGTGACCTAGCCTCTATATGAGCTGGAGTCACGCATGCCGTGTGTCACATCATCTCAGGCTAGTGTAGGGAGAGCATGCTGCTGGCGCTGTGAGGGACAGATTACAGATCTAATATGATCTCATCAAGCATTACAGACAGATTCCTGGCACTGCTGTGAGGGGAAAGCTTAGCGTTCTAAAACCATCTGATATTGGACTAGGTACAGTTTACTAGTGCTGTGAGGGATAGATTTCCGATCTAATATGATCTCATCCTGCATTAGACAGGTTCCTGGCGGTGCTGTGAGTGGAAAGCTTAGCATTCTAAAACCATCTGATACTGAACTAGGTACAGTTTACTAGTGCTATGAGGGATAGATTACTGATCTAATATCATCTCATCCTGCATTACAGACAGGTTCCTGGCGGTGCTGTGAGGCGAAAGATTAGCGTTCTAAAACCATCTGATACTGGACTAGGTACAGTTTACTGGTGCTGTGAGGGACAGATTATTGTTCTAAAATCATCTCATAGTGCTATAGGGAGAGGTTCCTGCTGTTCCTGTGAGGGACAAATTATTGTTCTAAAATCATCTCATCATAGTGCTATAGGGAGAGGTTCCTGCTGCTCCTGTGAGGGACAGATTATTGTTCTAAAATTATCTCATACTGCTAGAGGGAGAGGTTCCTGCTGCTCCTGTGAGGGGCAGATTATTGGTCTAAAATCATCTCATAGCGCTTTAGGGAGAGTTTC
>BLSH010465125.1:110008-123430 GCA_018402905.1 Glandirana rugosa
AGTGGAAAGCTTAGCATTCTAAAACCATCTGATACTGAACTAGGTACAGTTTACTAGTGCTATGAGGGATAGATTACTGATCTAATATCATCTCATCCTGCATTACAGACAGGTTCCTGGCGGTGCTGTGAGGCGAAAGATTAGCGTTCTAAAACCATCTGATACTGGACTAGGTACAGTTTACTGGTGCTGTGAGGGACAGATTATTGTTCTAAAATCATCTCATAGTGCTATAGGGAGAGGTTCCTGCTGTTCCTGTGAGGGACAAATTATTGTTCTAAAATCATCTCATCATAGTGCTATAGGGAGAGGTTCCTGCTGCTCCTGTGAGGGACAGATTATTGTTCTAAAATTATCTCATACTGCTAGAGGGAGAGGTTCCTGCTGCTCCTGTGAGGGACAGATTATTGTTCTAAAATCATCTCATAGCGCTTTAGGGAGAGTTTCCTGCTGCTCCTGTGAGGGACAGATTATTGTTCTAAAATCATCTCATACTGCTAGAGGGAGAGGTTCCTGCTGCTGCTGTCAGGGACAGAATATTGTTCTAAAATCATCTCATCATGCTATAGGGAGAGGTTCCTGCTGCTCCTGTGAGGTACAGATTATTGTTCTAAAATCATCTCATCATAGTGATACAGGGAGAGGTTCTTGCTGCTCCTGTGAGGGACAGATAATTGTTCTAAAACCATCTCATCATAGCGGTACAGGGAGAGGTCCCTGCTGCTCCTGTGAGGGACAGATTATTGTTCTAAAATCATCTCATAGTACTATAGGGAGAGGTTCCTGCTGCTCCTGTGAGGGACAGATTATTGTTCTAAAATCATCTCATAGTGCTATAGGGAGAGGTTCCTTCTGCTCCTGTGAGGGACAGATTATTGTTCTAAAATCATCTCACAATGGTAGAGGGACAGGTTCCTGCTGCCCCTGTGAGGAAAGATTGTAGTTCTAAAATCATCTCATCATTGTGCTACAGGGAGAGGTTCCTGCTGCTCCTGTGAGGGACAGATTGTTGTTCTAAAACCATCTCATCATAGTGCTACAGGGAGATGTTCCTGCTGCTCCTGTGAGGGACAGATTATTGTTCTAAAACCTTCTCATCATTGTGCTACAGGGAGAGGTTCCTGCTGCTCCTGTGAGGGACAGATTATTGTTCTAAAACCATCTCATCATAGTGCTAGAGGGGGAGGTACCTGCCGCTCCTGTAAGGGACAGATTATTGTTCTAAAATCATCTCAAACTGCTAGAGGGAGATGTTCCTGTTTCTTCTGTAAAGGACAGATTATTGTTCTAAAATTATCTCATACTTATCTCATAGTTCCTGGTGCCTGATGAAAGAGCGCGGTCACGTCTTGTTGTGTGAACCGCACGCTCAGAAACGCGTCGCACTTTTGATGACGTCATGCCGCTGCGACACTCCACAGTGTGCTCCGATCGTCCAGTCCAGCGTCTTGCCGGCTACAGACCACAGATACATCTCCTGACTGTACTCGATGCTTCCTGGTGGGGACGGTGAGCTGCTGACGTTCCCTCTTGGGACCACTTACATGCACTTTTAATGGATGCCTTTGTGAGTTGCCATGCTCTAGATTTTAAAGATGTTATTAAAATGTTTTACAGTCTGCATTTAGAAGCGCCTCTGTCCTTGTTTGTTTTTCACAGTGGCCAGCAGCTTCCCCACTAGAGTACAGCTTCTACCTGTGGACTGGTGCTTCCCTCTCTGTTTCTCCCCTCCCCCTCCATTCCCTGTGCCTTACCACTGGTATTGTAAGTATTGGAGAGTTCCTTTCCACACTGTGCGCCTTTTTCCTTGTTATGCTAGAGGGAGAGGTTCCTGTTTGCTCCTGTGAGGGACAGATTGTTCAAATATCATCTTAGTGCTATAGGGAGAGGTTCCTGCTGCTCCTGTGATTGACAGATTATTGTTCTAAAACCATCTCATCATAGTGCTACAGGGAGAGGTTCCTTCTGCTCCTGTGAGGGACAGATTATTGTTCTAAAATCATCTCATAGTGCTGTAAGGAGAGGTTCCTGCTGCTCCTGTGAGGGACAGATTATTGTTCTAGAATCATCTCATCATAGTGCTACAGGGAGAGGTTCCTGCTGCTCCTGTGAGGGACAGATTATTGTTCAAAAAACATCTCATCATTGTGCTACAGGGAGAGGTTCCTGCTGCTCCTGTGAGGGACAGATTATTGTTCTAAAATCATCTCATAGTGCTATAGGGAGAGGTTCCTGCTGCTCCTGTGAGGGACAGATTATTGTTTTAAAACCATCTCATCATTGTGCTACAGGGAGAGGTTCATTCTGCTCCTATGAGGGACAAATTATTGTTCTAAAATCATCTCATAGTACTACAGGGAGAGGTTCCTGCTGCTGGTTTGAGCCGTGCATTTCTTGCGCAAAAATAAAAAGTGCGTCTACGTTGCTGTTTTCCAAAAAAAAAAGAAGAAGAATTTATTATTCTTTTTTTTGTATTAATAAATAGTGCTACATAGTACATTTGCGTCCAGAATGAGAAGAGCGTCAAATAAGGGACGTGGTCGTGGTGCTGCTGGTCCTTCTGGTGCTGGTGGTGTTGGTGAAGTTCCTGTTGCAAGGAGAGGACGTGGTCGATTTGTGCCAGCTACACGCACAAGTGAAACACCTTCCTCAGGTGCTAGTAGAAGAACCTTCAACTTTATATGGTAGACCCGAAGGCTGCTCAACGAATGGTGAGGCCAGAACAATTACAGGCGATAGTAGATTGGGTGGCTGACAATGCCTCCAGTTCCTTCACATTGTCTCCCACCCAGTCCCTTGGTGAAAGCTCAGAGTTGGCACCTGGACCACATGGCCATCTGTCTTTCACCTCAGCCCCTTGTAAATCAGCCAAGCAGTCTGAGCCCCAAGTCATGCATCAGTCTCTTATGCTTTTTGATGACTCTCCTGGTGTGCTTTCCGTGGGCCATCCACACTGCCCTGCCCCAGAAGTGGAAGACACTGAGTGCACCAATACCCAACCACTTCTGTTGCAGGATGAGGACATGGAAACACTAGCGCAGCATGTCTCTGATGATGATGAAACACAGGTGCCAACTGCTGTGGCTTTCTACAGTGTGCAGACTGACAAGGAGGGCAGTGGTGAAGGGTGGGTGGAAGATGATGTGGAGGAGGATGATGAGGTCCTAGACCCCGCATGGAATGAAGGTCATGCGAGTGACGTGTGGAGTTTGGAAAAGAGGTGGTGGTCGCACAGAGGCACCAGCACAGCAAAATAGGTAGCAGGTTGCAAAAGCGCAGCGACCATCCCCTAGACATTATGCCTGCTATTACCCACTGCACCCAGGGACCTAGCACACCAAAGGCAGCTCAAAGGCATTCGACGACGTGGCAGTTCTTTAGACAATGTGCTGACGACAAGACACAATGTTCTAAATGTTCTAAACCTGAGCACAACCTGCAAAGCACCAGCTGCAGTGGAATAAGCACCTCAAAATCCGAGAAAGGTCTCCTGCTTCCTCTTCTGCTGCTGCCTCGGCCTCTTCCTCCACCTCTACTGTGCCAGTGTCACCTGCCACCTAGCAAACAAACGATGTGAGAGCAATGCCATTATGTCCACCACCGTCCCCAAGCATTTCCACACGGTCCCATGGAAGCTTACAGCTCTCCGTCTCCCAAACACTGGAGAGAAAGAGGAAGTACCCACTACCCACCCGCAATCCCCGGCCCTGAATGCCAGCATTTCAAATTTCCTGGCCTTTGAAATGCTATCATTCCATCTGGTGGATATGGGCAGTTTTAAAATCCTGATGACGGTGGCTGTCCCACAGTATGTGGTTCCAAGCCATCCCTTCCCTGCACAAACAATTCGGGGACGAGATCAAGTGTGCACTGTGCAACGCCATCTGTGGCAAGGTCCACATAACCACTGATACATGGACCAGTAAGTAGGGGCACCTCTACTGTGCCAGTGTCACCTGCCACCTAGCAAACAGACGATGTGAGAGCAATGCCACCATGTCCACCACCGTCCCCAAGCATTTCCACACGGTCCCATGGAAGCTTACAGCTCTCAATCTCCCAAACACTGGAGAGAAAGAGGAAGTACCCCCTACCCACCCGCAATCCCCGGCCCTGAATGCCAGCATTTCAAAATTCCTGGCCTTTCAAATGCTATCATTCCATCTGGTGGACATGGACAGTTTTAAAATCCTGATGACGGTGGCTGTCCCACAGTATGTGGTTCCCAGCCACCACTACTTTTCCAGGCGAGCCATCCCTTCCCTGCACAAACAATTCGGGGATGAGATCAAGTGTGCACTGTGCAACGCCATCTGTGGCAAGGTCCACATAACCACTGATACGTGGACCAGTAAGCAGGGGCAGGGACGCTATATCTTGCTAACTGCACACTGGGCGAATGTAGTGGTGGGTGGGTCTGAGACGGCTAGCCTTTTGGCACATGTCCTTCCACCATGAGGATTGCTTCCTCCTCCTCCTCTACCACCTCCTAATCCACTCAGCATAACACCTTCACCACCAACTTCAACACATTCAGGGGGAAATGACAGCAGGCTGTTTTAAAACTGATATGTTTGGGGGATAAACTCCACACTGCGCAGCAGCTGTGGATGGGCATTGAACAACAGACCGATGAGTGGTTGTTGCCACTGAGCCTCAAGCCCGGCCTGGTGGTGTGCGATAATGGGAGAAATCTCGTAGCAGCTCTGGGCTGAACCCTTTTTGACGCACATCCTTTGCCTGGCACATGTGCTGAATTTGGTGGTGCAGAAATTTCTAAAAAACTACCAGGATATCCTTTTTATTCTTTTTTTTGTATTAATAAATAGTGCTACATAGTACATTTGCGTCCAGAATGAGGAGAGCGTCAAATAAGGGACGTGGTCGTGGTGCTGCTGGTCCTTCTGGTGCTGGTGGTGTTAGTGAAGTTCCTGTTGCAAGGAGAGGACGTGGTCGATTTGTGCCAGCTACACGCACAAGTGAAACACCTTCCTCAGGTGCTAGTAGAAGAACCTTCAACTTTATATGGTAGGCCCGAAGGCTGCTCAACGAATGGTGAGGCCAGAACAATTACAGGTGATAGTAGATTGGGTGGCTGACAATGCCTCCAGTTCCTTCACATTGTCTCCCACCCAGTCCCTTGGTGAAAGCTCAGAGTTGGCACCTGGACCACATGGCCATCTGTCTTTCACCTCAGCCCCTTGTAAATCAGCCAAGCAGTCTGAGCCCCAAGTCATGCATCAGTCTCTTATGCTTTTTGATGACTCTCCTGGTGTGCTTTCCGTGGGCCATCCACACTGCCCTGCCCCAGAAGTGGAAGACACTGAGTGCACCAATACCCAACCACTTCTGTTGCAGGATGAGGAAATGGAAACACTAGCGCAGCATGTCTCTGATGATGATGAAACACAGGTGCCAACTGCTGTGGCTTTCTACAGTGTACAGACTGACAAGGAGGGCAGTGGTGAAGGGTGGGTGGAAGATGATGTGGAGGAGGATAATGAGGTCCTAGACCCCGCATGGAATGAAGGTCATGCGAGTGACGTGTGGAGTTTGGAAAAGAGGTGGTGGTCGCACAGAGGCACCAGCACAGCAAAATAGGTAGCAGGTTGCAAAAGCGCAGCGACCATCCCCTAGACATTATGCCTGCTATTACCCACTGCACCCAGGGACCTAGCACACCAAAGGCAGCTCAAAGGCATTCGACGACGTGGCAGTTCTTTAGACAATGTGCTGACGACAAGAAACAAAGTTCTAAATGTTCTAAACCTGAGCACAACCTGCAAAGCACAAGCTGCAGTGGAATAAGCACCTCAAAATCCGAGAAAGGTCTCCTGCTTCCTCTTCTGCTGCTGCCTCGGCCTCTTCCTCCACCTCTACTGTGCCAGTGTCACCTGCCACCTAGCAAACAAACGATGTGAGAGCAATGCCACCATGTCCACCACCGTCCCCAAGCATTTCCACACGGTCCCATGGAAGCTTACAGCTCTCCGTCTCCCAAACACTGGAGAGAAAGAGGAAGTACCCACTACCCACCCGCAATCCCCGGCCCTGAATGCCAGCATTTCAAATTTCCTGGCCTTTGAAATGCTATCATTCCATCTGGTGGATATGGGCAGTTTTAAAATCCTGATGACGGTGGCTGTCCCACAGTATGTGGTTCCAAGCCATCCCTTCCCTGCACAAACAATTCGGGGATGAGATCAAGTGTGCACTGTGCAACGCCATCTGTGGCAAGGTCCACATAACCACTGATACATGGACCAGTAAGCAGGGGCACCTCTACTGTGCCAGTGTCACCTGCCACCTAGAGCTGCTGCAGAAAGTGCATGCCATTTGTGCGTGCTTTCAGCGTTCTCACCCTGCTGCTGCTCGCCTGTCTGCGCTGCAGTGGAACTTTGGCCTTCCCGTTCACCGCCTCCTATGCGATGTGCCCACAAGGTGGAACTCCACCTTGCACATGCTGGAGAGACTGTGTGAGCAGCAGCAGGCAATAGTGGAGTTTCACCTGCAGCATGCATGGGTCAGTCGCTCTGCAAAACAGCACCACTTCACCACCAACGAGTGGGCCTCCATGCGCGACCTGTGTTGCAGTGTTTTGGGTACTCCACCAACATGGCCAGTAATGATGATGCTGTTCTCAGGGTTACTATCCCACTTCTGTGTCTCCTTTAAAAAACACTTTGGGCGATGATGGAAGAGGATGTGGCAAAGGAGGAAGAAGAGGAGGAAGAGGAGTCATTTCCACGGTAATCAGGCCAGTCATTCACAAGTGGCTCGGAGGGTAAGTTCCTGCACCAGCATAGGCCAGGTAAAAAAAATTTCAAGCCAGGGCACAGTTCTGGAGGATGAGGAGGATAAGGATGATGATGAGGAGGAGGAACTGTGTTCACAGCAGGGTAGCACCCAACGCAGCTCGTGGGCATCACTGGAGCGTGGCTGAGGGGATACAGAGGACACAGATGATACACCTCCCTCAGAGGACAGCTTGTCTTTGTCTCTGGGCAGCCTGGCACACATGAGCAACTACATACTGCAGTGCCTGCGCAATGACAGCCGAGTTTCCCACATTTTAACTTGTGCTGAATACTGGGTGGCCACCCTGCTGGATCCCCGTTACAATGACAACGTGCCGTCCTTAATTCCCTCACTGGAGCGTGATCGGAAGATGCGCGACTACAAGTGCACTCTGGTAGATGGGCTGCTGGGGGCATTCCCAAATGACACCGGGGGCTAAGTGGAAGCAAAAGGTGAAGGCAGAGGAGGAGGAAGAGGTTGCCGACGCATCTGTGGCACCGCCAGCACCTCAGAAGGCAGGGTTAGCATGGCTGAAATGTGGAAAAGCTTTGTCAGCAGCACGCCACAACAAACAGCACCACCAGCTGATAGGCAACGTCTTAGCAGGAGGCAGCATTTCAGCAACATGGTGGAACAGTATGTGTGCACACGCCTACACGTACTGACTGATGGGTCTGCCCCATTCAACTTCTGGGTCTCCAAATTGGCCACATGGCCTGAGCTTGCCCTTTATGCCTTGGAGGTTCTGACCTGCCCTGCAGCTAGTGTATTGTCTGAATGTGTATTTAGCACGGCAGGGGGCGTTATCACAGACAAGCGCAGCCGCCTGTCCACAGCCAACGTGGACAAGCTAACGTTTATTAAAATGAACCAGGCATGGATCCCACAAGACTTGTCTGTACCTTGTGCAGAATAGTCATTTAGACCGGCCTCACACAGCCATTGGTATACTTGTTTTTTTTTTATATGCCTCAATATTTTGGGGGCTACCCCAATTAGAAAAAAAAAACAAACAAACTTAATACAATGTTGGCTACCTCTTCCTCCTCCACCGCCACTTCCACCTACACCGCCGTGGTCACGGCCTACTCAACCTCCTCCACATCCACCTCCCCCTCCAATTTTAATTTTTTTAATGTGATTTTAAGTTATTTCCCTATCCACATTTGTTTGCAGGGCACTTGTCCTACTCTTACCCCCATTTTGCTTCCTTTTTCAGCCCTCTAACCCTTTCCAGGACTTTTTTACAGCTATTTTTGTGCCCAAAAGTTTGGGTCACCATTGACTTCAATGGGGTTCGGGTGCCGGGGTCAAGTTCGGTATCGAACCCGAACTTTTTCGCGAAGTTCGGCCGAACCCGAACATCCAGGTGTCCGCTCAACTCTACTCCCTATATCTAGGTGACAGGGTTAGTAGAAGAGGTGGAGCTTTTATGTGAAAAGTGATTTGATAGTAAAAACATTTCTAATGGGCTAGTGAGGAGGGGAAGTCTTTGGGGCCAGAGCTTGAAAGGGAGAAAACAAATAATAAATTAAATGTGGGTGTATTCTAAAAGCCCCCTAACATTAAGAAGGATGAGAAGACTCATCTACCTTCAGAGTTGGCAGAGAGGCAGAGCAATGTTATAATCATGGGGAACTTTAATTGTCCTGATACTGACTGGGCAGACAGAACTGCTCATTTAATTAATGGTCATCATTTTTTAAATGCAATGCAGAACAATTTCATGACTCAAATAGTGAAAACCCCAGCTAGAAATAATGCTCTGCTGGACCTACAAATTACACATGACACAGAGCTGATTGCAAATGTGGAAGTAAGGGATAACTTAGGTAATCACAGATCACAGATTAGTGATCACAGAGTAATTACATTTGCCATAAATTTTAGCAAAAGCACATATGAGGGTAAGAAATAAACACTAAAACACTACATTTTAAAAGAGCCAACTTTAATAAGCTGTGCTCCATACTACATCACACTAAATTGGATAAAATCCTTGAAACAAAAAAAACTGAAGAGTAGTTGGGTGAAAAAATGCATATTAAACAATGGCATTTGTCAGTGCATTCCATTGGGCAAAGATATAAAATAACAAAAGTTAGACCTGGGTGGATAAATAATGTAAAAAGGCATATTAATGGGAAAAGTATCCATTTAATAAATATAATGCTGAAGAGTCATCATCGGCATCCCAAAACTGCAAATTGTGCAATAAGAAATACAAGTGTGGGATCAGGGCAGCTAAAATAGATTAAAGACACACCTGAGGAGAGTAAAAAAGTGCACCCCAAGCTATTTGCTGAAGGCATGTTGAGTATTTTATAGATCTCGATTTTTGTCACAAAGTTTGAAAATTGATAGGTAGTGAGGAGTGAAATCAACAATTTACGCCCTTAGAAATCCTGAAGGAGATGATTGGTTTTTGGGGTCCTGTACGCTGCTAGGCTCCCAAAAAGTCTCACACACATGATATCACCATACTCAGGAGAAGCAGCAGAATGTATTTTGGAATGTAATTTCACATATACACATGGCATGTGTGAGCAATATATCATTTAGTGACAAATTTGTGTAAAAAAAATTATTTTCCTGACACTTGTGGCAAAATATTAAATATTCCATGGACTCAACATGCCTCTCAGCAAATAGCTTGGGGTGTCTACTTTCCAAAAAGGGATCATTTGTGTGGGGGGGGGGGGTTGAACTGTCCTGACATTTTATGCCCAACATGAGAAGCTTATGCTAAGCAGAGGCCCTACGGATTAAAATGGTGAGTGTTGCAAAAATTTTTTCACACAGTATTTGTGCGGCAATGTTTCAAACGCCATATTTTTGGAAAAAGAACACTTTTTTGAATTTCAATGCAGAAAAACACACTATATTGCTCAAATGTTTGGTAAAATATAAAAGATAATCTTATGCCAAGTACATAGATACCAAACACAACATGCTTTAAAATTGTGCACGCCCCTGCAGCGGCTACAAACTACATACATTTTTAAAAACTTTTAAAAGCCTTTACAGGTTACCACTTTAGATTTACAGAGGAAGTCTACTGCTAGAATTACTACCCTTGATCTGATGTTCACGGTGATACCTCACATGCATGGTGCAATTGCAGTGTACATACGACACAACACCAATGCTTGCATTGGCCTTTGCGCGCGAGCACGGGGGGACAGGGGTGCTTTAATTTTTTTTTACTTATTTATTTTGCTTTTTTATTTTATTTGTATGCTGTCCCTTTAATCATTTTTATTGTTATCACAGTGAATTTAAATATCCCCTATGATAGTAATAGGCAGAGACAGGTACTCTTTTTTGAAAAATGTGGTGTCTATTAGAACCTAGATGTCTCTTCTGCCCTTAAAGCATCTGACCACACTAAAATCAGTGTGATAAGATGCTTTCCCAATTTCCCAATGGCGCTGTTTATATCCAGCAAAACCAAAGTCATGAAATGTTCATAGCTTCCAGTTTCTTAGGCCATAAAGATAATTGAAGCTGTACTGGTCTCCGATAAGTTCTTTGGTCAGCTAGCGGAACCCCCAGCTGCATTCTCGGGTTCCCTGGTGGGACAGGAGAGCCAGAGAAAACCATGGAAGGTGACAGGAGGGGGGGGATATCCCACAGCTTGTAAAAGCAGTCAAGCAGCTAATTAGCTGCTAGGATTAGTTTTACATAAAAGATGTCAGCTGAATGAAAAAAGAGAACCGAACAGATTCCTCCATTCACAATAATCAATGGTATGTCACTATTAGAATACCGCTCTGCATCTACCTACTTCTAATAATGGGCATACATGCACCGTTCTTTTTTTTTGTTGATTCCTCCATTCACATTGATCAAATAAATCTCTGCCAAGAAAAGTGAATTAAAATATGTGCTGACGCATAGGGGCTCCTAAGTCCATCCCTGCCCCTGTGGTTCGGCATATATTCTCTGTTTTTAACTGTGAATGTGAAATCACCTCCTACAGCGCTGGAGTCATGGATTTACGTATCGTGAGAGCAAACCCTGTTGCTGTCAAAATAAATAAAATCAGTGCTGCAGCTTTATGGCGTACCTGCAAAGCAAACAATGGTAACAATAAACCACAGTATCAATAACATATCAACTCAATAAAACAACTTTCTTTTTTATTGCAAACTGTGCCAAAAAAAATATGTCGGAGCATACGGGCAATCCACCCTTAATGTCCAACCCTTCGCTTCGACATATGTGCTATTTTTTTTAAACTTTGGTGTTGAAATCCCCTCCTACAGCGCTGGAGACACGGATTTATGTACTGTGAGAGCAAACCCTGTTGCTGTCAAAATAAATAAAATCAGTGCTGCAGCTTTATGGTGTACCTGCAAAGCAAACAATGGTTTACAATAAATCACAGTAACAGTACAGTAAAACAGTAGGACATACCTGCAAAGCAAACACAAAAAAACAATAAGGCATTACAATATAGCATAAAATACAGCAAAACAGTAAGGATATTAAAAAGACAAGGACATGGAGTCAAAGGGTTAACTGGGGGGGGCGATCAGGGGTAAAAAATGTGCCTACATGTACTGGTGTAAGTGTAGTGTTGGTGTACTCACGATGTGATGCTCTCTCCCCACACGCTGGAACTGAAAGGGCTCCAGGAGGGGAGATTGCATAACTTCCGGTGCCCATGTTTACATTACATAGGCATATTAAATTTGTCTATTGTTCAGAACTGATCAGCAGGTCCAGGCCATTGATTTATGGTGATGAGTTCTGAACTGAATCTGATCACCACGGTGATGGCAGGTGCCCCGGATCAACAGGCATGTGTCACATACCTGTACATGACTTTGCGCAACCAGGCTGCCCTGCTGCACTATATGTACAGTATCTCACAAAAGTTAGTAACCCCTCACATTTTTGTAAATATTTTATTCTATCTTTTCATGTGACAACACTGAAGAAATTACACTTTTCTTCAACGTAAAGTAGTGATTGTACAGCTTGAATAACAGTGTAAATTTGTTGTCCCCCTCAAAATAACTCAACACACAACCATTAATGTCTAAACCGCTGGCAACAAAAGTGAGTACACCCTTAAGTGAAAATGTCCAAATTGGGCCTAATTAGCCATTTTCTCTTCCCAGTGTCATGTGACTTGTTAGTGTTACAAGGTCTGAGGTGTGAATGGGGAGCAGGTGTGTAAAATTTGGTGTTATCACTCTCACTCTCTCATACTGGTCACTAGAAGTTCAACATGGCACCTTATGGCAAAGAACTCTCTGAGGATCTGAAAAAAAAGTATTATTGCTCTACATAAAGATGGTCTAGGCTATAAGAAGATTGCCAAGACACTGAAACCGAGCTGCAGCACAGTGGCAAAAACAATACAGTGGTTTAACAGGACAGGTTCCACTCAGAACAGGCCACGCAATGGTCGACCAAAGAAGTTGAATGCACGTGCTCAGCATCATATCCAGAGGTTGTCTTTGGGAAATAGACGTATGAGTTTTACCAACATTGCTGCAGAGGTTGAAGGAGTGGGGGGTCAGCCTGTCAGTGCATCAAATTGGCCTGCATGGATGTCATTGCAGAAGGAAGCCTCTTCTAAAGATGATGCACAAGAAAGCCCACAAACAGTTTACTGACGACAAGCAGACTAAGGACATGGATTACTGGAACCATGTCCTGTGGTCTGATGACACCAAGATAAACTTATTTGGTTCAGATGGTTTTAAGTGTGTGTGGCGGCAACCAGGAGAGGAGTACAAAGACAAGTGTGTCTTGCCCACAGTCAAGCATGGTTATGGGAGTGTCATGGTCTGGGACTTCATGAGTGCTGCCAGCACTGGGAAGCTACAGTTTATTGAGGGAACCTTGAATACCAACATGTTATGTGGCATACAGAAGCAGAGCATGATGCCCTCCCTTTGGAGACAAACACACCTCCAAGATGACCACTGCCTTGCTAAAGAAGCTGATGGTAAAGGTGATGGACTGGCCAAGTATGTCTTCAGACCTAAACCCTATTGAGCCTCTGTGCGGCATCCTCAAATGGAAAGGTGAAGTAGCGCAAGGTCTCTAACATCCACCATCTCTGTGATGTCGTCATGGAGGAGTGAAAGAGGACTCCAGGGGCAACCTGTGAACCTCCAGTGAACTCACTGCCCAAGAGAGTTAAGGCAGTGCTGGAAAATAATAGTGGCCACACAAAATAAATACACTTTGGCCCAATTTGGACATTTTCACTTAGGGGTGTACTCACTTTTGTTGCCAGCGGTTTAGACATTAATGGCTGTGCGTTGAGTTATTTTGAGGGGACAGCAAATTTACACTGTTATACAAGCTGTACACTCACTATTGTAGCAAAGTGTCATTTCTTCAGTGTTGTCACATGAAAAGATAGAATTAAATATTTACAAAAACGTGAGGGGTGTACTCACTTTTGTGAAATACTGTACGTGGCGCAGTCCAGAACTGGTTAAATATGCTCTTCTCCTCAGTTTATGCAAATGAATGGTATGATAAACAAGACAGTATATTGCATGAACACTTGAAATTAACAGAGACCAATGTTCAAAAAAGTCTGGACAAACTTAATATGAACAGATTACCAAAACCAGATGGCTTATACCAGAGAGA
>BLSH010465125.1:123440-142373 GCA_018402905.1 Glandirana rugosa
CACAGTAAAGAAGTCACAACAGTGTACTTTTCTATATTATTTTATGCTCCTTCTCAATAAACTCCATTCCCTTGGTCTCCAAGATTCTGCTCTATCCTGGTTCTCCTCCTACCTATCACAGCGCTTCTTCAGTGTTATCTACAACTCTGTCCCCTGCTCTCCACTTCATCTCTCTGTCGGGGTCCCCCAAGGCTCTGTTCTTGGACCCCTTCTCTTCTCTATCTACACCTCCTCCCTTGGTCACTTGATAACCTCCCACGGTTTCCATTACCATTTACAGTATCTCACAAAAGTGAGTACACCCCTCACATTTTTTAAAATATTTTATTATATCTTTTCATGTGACAACACTGAAGAAATGACACTTTGCTACAATGTAAAGTAGTGAGTGCACAGCTTGTATAACAGTGTAAATTTATTGTCCCCTCAAAATAACTCAAAGCCATTAATGTCTAAACCGCTGCCAACAAAAGTGAGTACACCCTTAAGTGAAAATGTCCAAATTGGGTCCAATTAGCCATATTCCTTCCCTAGTATCATGTGACTCATTAGTGTTACAAGGTCTCGGGGGGGGGGGGGGTGGATGTGGAGCAGGTGTGTTAAATTTGGTGTTATTGCTCTCACTCTCTCATACTGGTCACTGGAAGTTCAACATGGTGCCTCATGGCAAAGAACTCTCTGAGTATCTGAAAAAAAGATTTGTTGACCTACATAAAGATGGCCTAGGCTATAAGAGGATTGCCAAGAGCTTGAAACTGAGCTGCAGCATGGTGGCCAAGACCATAAAGCAGTTTAACAGGACAGGTTCCACTCAGAACAGGCCTCGCCATGGTCGACCAAAGAAGTTGAGTGCACGTGCTCAGTGTCATATACAGAGGTTGTCTTTGGGAAATAGATGTATGAGTGCTGCCAGCATTGCTGCAGAGGTTGAAGAGGTGGGAGTCCGGCTGTCAGTGCTCAGACCATACGCCGCACACTGCATCAAATTGGTCTGCATGGCTGTTGTCCCAAAAGGAAGCCTCTTCTAAAGATGATGCACAAGAAAGCCTGCAAACAGTTTGACTAAGGACATGGATTACTGGAACCATGTCCTGTGGTCTGATGAGACCAAGATGAACTTATTTGGTTCAGATGGTATCAAGCGTGTGTGGTGGCAACCAGGGGAGGAGTACAAAGACAAGTGTGTCTTGTCTACAGTCAAGCATGGTGATGGGAGTGTCATGGTCTGGGGCTGCATGAGTGCTGCCAGCACTGGGGAACTACAGTTCATTGAGGGAACCATGAATTCCAACATATACTGTGACATATTGAAGCAGAGCATGATCCCCTCCCTTCGGAGACTGGGCCGCAGGGCAGTATTCCAACATGTTAACGACCTCAAACACACCTCCAAGATGACCACTGCCTTGCTAAGGAAGCTGAGGGTAAAGGTGATGGACTGGCCAAGCATGTCTCCAGACCTAAACCCTATTGAGCATCTGTGGGGCATCCTCAAACGGAAGGTGGGGAGCGCAAGGTCTTTAAAATCCACCAGCTCCGCGATGTTGTCATGGAGGAGTGGAAGAGGATTCCAGTGGCAACCTGTGAAGCTCTGGTGAACTCCATGCCCAAGAGGGTTAAAGCAGTTCTGGAAAATAATGGGGGGCACACTAAATATTGTCATTTTGGGCCCAATTTGGACATTTTTATTTAGGGGTGTACTCACTTTTGTTGCCAGCGGTTTAGACATTAATGGCTGTGCGTTGAGTTATTTTGAGGGGACAGCAAATTTACACTGTTATACAAGCTGTACACTCACTATTGTAGCAAAGTGTCATTTCTTCAGTGTTGTCACATGAAAAGATAGAATTAAATATTTACAAAAACGTGAGGGGTGTACTCACTTTTGTGAAATACTGTACGTGGCGCAGTCCAGAACTGGTTAAATATGCTCTTCTCCTCAGTTTATGCAAATGAATGGTATGATAAACAAGACAGTATATTGCATGAACACTTGAAATTAACAGAGACCAATGTTCAAAAAAGTCTGGACAAACTTAATATGAACAGATTACCAAAACCAGATGGCTTATACCAGAGAGATCTTAAAGAACGTAGCCATGTTGAAGTCAGGCTATTATTTTTATTTTTAAGGACAGCTTACTGGTTGGAATGGTACCTGCTGATTGGTGAAAAGCAAATGTGGTGTCAATATTCAAAATGGACCCAAATATATACCTGGAAACTACAGACCAGTCGGCTCAACATGAATATTATGTAAGCTATTGGAAGGAAAGATAAAGGACCATATCCATGAATATTCTGACAAAAATAGTATCATTAGTAGTAAACAACATGGATTTCTGAATGAAGGCCACATTCTATGAGATGGTGAGCTGTAATTTGGATAGCATGCACATGACCTGCATGCTTTTGCCAATCACAGAGCGCTCTGCTGTGAGAGATATGATTGGCTAAAGGCAGGGTGCCATTAGCCAATCACTGCTCAGCAGCCTCAATCCACACCCCACACTATATAAAGCCGCTTGTACAGAGGCTCTATGTAGTGTGAATAATGGTGGATAGAGAGACAGTGAGCTTAGGTAGCGGCGTGCAGACAGTTTAGTGTAGCTAGCTGATTATTTTGCATTGTGAAAAACATATAGATAGAATACGGTATAAAGTACACTTGACTTGGTGTTTTAAAATACATACAGTCTAATATATATATATATATATATATATACACAGTATATACACACACACAGCGTATTAAGTGTACACTATATATCAGTGCATTCGGGAGTGTACGTACGGTATATAGTACACTTGATGTGGTGTCTTAAAATATATACAGTCTAGTATATACAGTATCTTACAAAAGTGAGTACACCCCTCACATTTTTGTAAATATTTTATTATATCTTTTCATGTGACAACACTGAAGAAATGACACTTTGCTGAAATGTAAAGTAGTGAGTGTACAGCTTGTATAACAGTGTACATTTGCTGTCCCCTCAAATTAACTCAACACACAACCATTAATGTCTAAACCACTGGCAATAAAAGTGAGTACACCCCTAAGTGAAAATGTCCAAATTGGGCCTAATTAGCCATTTTCCCTTCCTGATGTCATGTGACTCATTAGTGTTGCAAGGACTCAGGTGTGAAAGGGGAAACAGGTGTGTTAAATTTGGTGTAATCACTCTCACTCTCTCATACTGGTCACTGGAAATTAAACACGTGTCCTCATGGCAAAAAACTCTCTGAGGATCTGAAAAAAAAAGAATTGTTGTTCTACATAAATATGGCTTTGGCTATAAGAAGATTGCTAAGACCCTGAAACTGAGCTGCAGCACAGTGGCCAAGACCATACAGCGGTTTAACAGGACAGGTTCCACTCAGAACAGGCTTTGCCATGGTCAACTAAAGAAGTTGAGTGCACATGCTCAGCGTCATATCCAGAGGTTGTCTTTGGGAAATAGAAATGAGTGCTGCCAGCATTGCTGCAGAGGTTGAAGGTGAGGGGCATCAGCTTGTCAGTGCTCAGACCATACCCTGCACACTGCATCAAATTGGTCTGCATGGCTGTCTTCCCAGAAGGAAGCCTCTTCTAAAGATGATGCACAAGAAAGCCCACAAATAGTTTGCTGAAGACAAGCAGATTAAGGACATGCGTTACTGGAACCATGTCTTGTGGTCTGATGACACCAAGATAAAGTTATTTGGTTCAGATGTTGTCAAGCGTGTGGGAGGCAACCAGGTGAGGAGTATGAAGAAAAGTGTGTCTTGCCTACAGTTAAGCATGGTAATGGGAGTGTCATGGTCTGGGGCTGCATTAGTGCTGCCGGCACTGGGGAGCTACAGTTCATTGAGGGAAACATGAATGCCAACATGTACTGTACAATACTGAAGCAGTGCATGATCCCCCTTCAGAGACTGGGCTGCAGGGCTGTATTCCAACATGAAAACACCTCCAAGACGACCACTGCCTTGCTAAAGAAGCTGAGGGTAAATGTTATGGACCAAGCATGTCTCCAGACCTAAACCTTATTGAGCATCTGTGAGGCATCCTCAAATGGAAGCTGGAGGAGCGCATGGTCTCTAACATCCACCAACTCCATGATGTTGTCATGGAGGAGTGGAAGAGGATTCCAGTGGCAACCTGTGAAGCTCCAGTGAACTCCATGCTCAAGAGGGTTAAGGCAGTGCTGGAAAATAATGATGGCCACACAAAATATTGACACTTTGGGCTCAATTTTGACATTTTCTCTTAGAGGTGTACTCACTTTTATTGCCAGCGGTTTAGCCATGGCTTTGTGGTGAGCTATTTTGAGGGGGCAGCAAATTTACAGTAATACAATCTGTACACTCACTACTTTTCATTGTAGTAAAGTGTCATTTCTTCAGTGTTGTCACATGAAATATTTAGTGGTATATTAGGGGTTGTACTCACTTTTGTGAGATACTGTATATACACACACAGCGCATTGAGTGTTACACTATATATCAGTGCATTCGGGGGTGTACGTACGGTACAGTTGTGCTCATAAGTTTACATACCCTGGTAGAATTTATGATTTCTTGGCCATTTTTTAGAGAATATGAATGAGAACACAAAAACTTTTCTTTCACTTATGGTTAGTGTTTGGTTGAAGCCATTTATAATCAATCAACTGTGTTTACTCTTTTTAAATCATAATGACAACAGAAACTACCCAAATAACCTTGATCAAAAGTTTACATACCCCAGTTCTTAATGCCATGCATTGCCCCCTTTAACATCAGTGACAGCTTGAAGTCTTTTGTGGTATTTGTGGATGAGGCTCTTTATTTTCTCAGTTGGTAAAGCTGCCCATTCCTCTTGGCAAAAAGCCTCCAGTTCTTGGAAATTCTTGAGCTTTCTTGCACAAACTAAACGTTTGAGATCTCCCCAGAGTGACTCAATGATATTGAGGTCAGGAGACTGAGGTGGCCACTCCAGAACCTTAACTTTATTCTGCTGTAGCCAATGACAGATCGGCTTGGCCTTGGTGTTTTGGATCATTGTCATGTTGGAATGTCCAAGTACGTCCCATGCGCAGCTTCCTAGCTGATGAATGCAAATGTTCCTCCAGTATTTTTTGATAACATACTGCATTCATCTTGCCATCAATTTTAAACCAAATTTCATGTGCCTTTGTAGCTCACACATCCCCAAAACATCAGCGATCCACCTCCATGTTTCACAGTCCTTGTTGACTCCTCTACAAATGTAGGGTTTATGGTTGTGGCCAAAAAGCTCAATTTTGGTCTCATCACTCCAAATTACTTTGTGCCAGAAGGTTTGCGGCTTGTTTCTGTGCTGTTTGGCGTATTGTAAGCGAGATAGTTTGTGGCTTTTGCATAGTAATGGCTTTCTTCTGGTGACTCGACCATGCAGCCCATATTTCTTCAAGTGCCTCTTTATTGTGCATCTTGAAACAGCCACACAACATGTTTTCAGAGAGTCCTGAAGTTATTTGCGGGTTTTTCATTGCATCATGGACAATTAGGTTGGCAGTTGTGGCTGAAATTTTAGTTGGTCTACCTGACCGTGGTTTGATTTCAACAGAACCCCTCATTTTCCACTTCTTGATTAGAGTTTGAACACTGCTGATTTGCATTCTCAATTCCTTGGATATATTTTATATCCCTTTCCTGTTTTGTACAGTTCAACTACCTTTTCCCGCAGATCCTTTGACAATTCTTTTGCTTTCCCCATGAGTTAGAATCCAGAAACCTCAGCACAGTACTGGATGAAAGATGCAAGGGTCTGTCAGGAGTCCAGAAACTCATTGACCTTTTATATACACACACACTAATTACAAGCAAACAGTTCACTGGTGAGTATGGTTACCTTTAACAGCCATTGAAACCCCTTTGTGTCAACTTGTGTGAATGTTATCAGGACAAAATCACCAGGGTATGTAAACTTTTGATCGGGTCATTTGGGTAGTTTCTGTTGTCATTATGATTTAAAAAGAGTAAACACAGTTGACTGATAATAAATGGCTTCAGCCAAACACTAACCATGAGTAAAAGAAATGTTTTTGTGTTCTCATTCATATTCTCTGAAAAATGGCCAAGAAATCATAAATTCTGTCAGGGTATGTAAACTTATGAGCACAACTGTATATAGTACACTTAACGTGGTGTCTTAAAATATATACAGTCTAGAGGGGCGTGTCCGGCCGGCGGAGAAGATGGCCGCATAGTCTGGAGCTCCGGACATCTCGCACCACACAGCGACAAGCAGCAGCAGAGGGGAAAGCCGCCTAAACCCATGAGCAGGCCCTGGAGATCGAGGAATGCTCAGGCGCCACCATGAGTAAAAGGAGAAAGCCAGGGAAGCAGCGCCAAATGGACTACCCAGCGACGCAACAGCAAGGTAGGTAATATGGCGCTGGCAGCAGCGTGGGGGGAACGATCGGCCCGCATCACAAACTCCAGCCGCACCAAGCAGGGAAAGCTTACCCCACTGGGCCGGGAGATCAGGAAGACCCCCCCACCTTGCGCAGCCCAGCCATACCAAACCGAGAAGAGAAGGAGATGACACACTACAGAGGCCACAAGCCATGCCATCACAGGCCCACACACAGGGAATAGCCATAGAGACGTTCCCAGCATCAGACCAGGAAATATCAGAACACACTATGAAAAACATGCTCCTCTCTCTAAGAAGCGCGTTATTTAAAGATTTCTCAGACATGATTAACCCGCTACAAGAAGATCCAAGATGAGAAAATACACCATTTAGAATCTAAAATGGCGGATCTATACACTGCACACAACCAGTTGGTAGATGCATATACAGATCAAGAAAGTGAAATACAGCGCCTTCAAAACAAATTAGCTGATTTTAGAAGACCGCTCAAGAAGAAACAATATAAAGTTTAGGGGGATACCAGAGTCGGTCCAGCCCAACGATCTAACAAATTTTGTACAATGTTTTAATGAAGGAGCTAGTCCCTAACCTCAGCGACATTGAGCTGTGCGTGGATAGGGCTCATCGTATCCCCAAGCCAAAATTTCTACCAGACACTGCGCCCAGGGACACCTTAGCAAGGATTCACTACTTCCACGCTAAGGAACGAGTCATGGCAGCAGCAAAACAGAACCCCACAGTTCCGGAGGAGTTCCAGAACATATCTTTATTCACCGACATTTCCCAACAAACAGCGATCAATAGGAAAAAGCTACAACCGCTGACAAAAATCCTACACAACAACAAAATTATTTACCATCGGTGCCTCCCAACAAAGCTTCTAGTCTCATGGAATGGGAAAATGCACCCAATTTACAGTGTTGATAAAGGAATTCAACTATTCAAAGAATGGCAACTAATATCGGTACATATGCAATACCAAAGCTCCCCAAACTTAGAGCATATCCAGTCGGAATGGTCCTAAGTAAAGAACAGTTGTACACTTTCCTCTCACCATAATGGGCTAAAGACGTGCGAGGTCCGGACCTCCAAGTTATGACCCTGACACTTATTCACCAGTACCTACTGGTTAGAGATCTTACTCCCGTTAACGTTTGGCAGCTTTGCTGCACAAATAGCCTGCGTTTTATCAGGCTTTTCTTACTTCAAAAGGTTTCTTAACACCTATGTGTATGTGTTATGTACTATTCTTCTTTTTCCCTTTTCTAAGTCCAGACATGCAAGACGAAAGATTTCAACCGAACCACTTGATACATACAGCGATACCACCAGAGGATCAAAATGACCAGGAAATTCCCATGGCAACCAGACAGAACTATCCCAAAGGTACCCCCTCATGGAGTCAGGACATAAGCTCTCAGGTATGGAAATACTACCTATCTATCTCTGCAATCAGGAATTTAGTCATAACAACAAAGCTAAATCTTATACTCTAATATGCCAATTAGGATTTTATCTATCAACTCCACGGGCCTTAATAACCCTTATAAAAGACACGCACTATTAAAAGAAGCAAATAAATACAAGGCGGATGTATTATTTACGCAAGAATCTCACTTTGCTGCCCAAAAATGCCCCAAAGTTCACTTATCGAAGTACCCGTATCTGTTTATGGCTAATGGCCCCAAAAAGAAATGCAGAGTTTTCATTGCTATTAAGGACTCGGTCCAATTTCATCATATACGTACAGAAATGGACTCACAAGGAAGATATGTCATACTAATTGGAGAACTAAACAAACGCATCTACACCTTGGTAAATATATATGCCCCGAATACCAAAGTGAGGTCATTCCTTCACCCACTACTTCAATTGATCATGGATATAAAACAAGGAACACTCTTGATTGGAGGGGATTTCAATACGGCCCTTCAGCCAGAACTGGACTCCACAGCTCCTAGCAGGAGACCGTGCAACGCAATAATTTCTTTACTAAATACGAGCTGTATGATGTGTGGCGCTGCCTACACGGTTCTGAAAAGGACTTTACGCATCTTTCAGCAGCCCACGCATTATACTCCTGTATTGATTATTTTTTCATGCCGCAAATTGCCTTTACAAAATGTGATTGAAGCAGATATTGGCACAATTTCTTGGTCCGACCATGCGCCCTTAATATTGGAATTTGATGACAATATTTCTAAAACCCCGCCCTTCGTGGAGATTAAACTCCACAATCTTGGAGAGCTGCGCCAAGAGCTACTTCGAGAACATGAATTATTTTTAAATGTAATGATACCCAGAATATCTGTAGATTTACGCTATGGCAAATGTATAAAGCCTATATGAGAGGAATTATAATTAAAATGTCTGCACAAATTAAAAAAAGAGGACGAGGCAGATCGAGGAATCCCTACAAAATATAGAGCATAAGGAGGAACTAAATAAAAACCACCCTAGCCCTGACTTGACTCAAGCTATTTTGCTGGAAAGACAAAAACTGAGATCACTATTATTATATAAATACGAAAATTATTAAAACATATATGAAAGCTAAAACCTATAGCTTACATAACAAAGCAGGAGCCTGGTTGGCCAATAAGGTTAAAACAAAGCAAATTCAACACAAAACAGCATCTATTCGCCACCCCAGCCAAAGAGTCTCTCTATACAATCCGAAAGATATAGCTGATGTTTCGCTGATTATTATCAATCCCTGTATGAATTGGAAAAAATTCTTCAACAATTCAACCCACATCTAAAACTATTAAATCTTTCCTGAACAAAGTTAATTTACCCAAAATACCTAATTGTGAACTTCTCAAGCTATCTGAACCCATCACCCCCCTAGAAATTAAGGAAATCATAAATAGACTACCTAACAACAAATCTCCGGGGAATGACGGGTTCACAAATTAATATTATAAATCCTTTGCAGAAGAGTTAGCCCCTTATCTATGTAGTCTCTTCGAACTAGCCTCCTCCTCTGCCGCGTTTCCACCTGAAATGCTAAAAGCAGTTATAGTTACTCTCCCCAAGTCCAACAAAGACCTGGAAGAACCATCCAACTATAGGCCGATTTCTCTCTTAAATACTGATGTTAAAATCTACGCCAAAATATTAGCCACTAGGCTTCAGAAAATATTACCTCTACTAATCCATCCCGACCAGGAAGGATTTGTACCAGGAAGGCAAGGCCCAGATGCTACCAGACGTATGATAAATCCTGTGCACCAGGCAGAGGTCTGTCAAACGCGTTCTCTCCTCCTATCTTTGGACGCGGAGAAGGCGTTCAACGGGGTCCACTGGGAATACCTCAAGGAGGAACTTAATACATTTGGGCTGACTGGCTGGATTCAATCTGCAATATCTTCTCTATACTCTACTCTGTCAGCAGTAGTACTTAATGCATGCCTAACATCCAAAATCATCCATATTAAAAATGGAACTAGGCAGGGATGCCCTCTATCACCGATTATATTCACACTCTTAATGGAACCTCTAGCAGAAAGAATTAGATCTTCTCCTACTACAACAGGTATTGCCATAGCTGGAACCCAACATAAAATAAGCCTTTTTCACGGATGACGTTATGTTAATAGTCACTAATCCAGAGCAAACTCTTGTAGATACACAGACAATATTAGAAGAATTTAGCTCTATGTCCTACTACAAATTAAATGCATCAAAGTCCCAAATTCTAGGAATAAATATATCCAAACCTTTGGAAAAACGTATTAAAGCTTGGTTCCCATACACATGGCCAAAAGATTCTATTACATTCCTAGGTACTCAAATAACGCCAAAAACTTCACAACTCTTCCATGCAAACTACAAACCCTTCTTAGACTCCCTTCCCCAACAATTAGCTAAATTAAAATCACTGGACCTGAACACGATGGGCAGGATAGCAACACTTAAAATGTTGATATTCCCTAAATTATTATATATTTTCAGAACAGGAATCATTCCACTACCTAAATCCTACTTAGTGGCAGTACAAAAATGTTTTAATCAATATATTTGGAACCATAAACCCCCTAGATGCACATTAAACATTTTGATGAGGCATAGGAAATATGGGGGTATGGGTGCCCCTGATGTTGCAGCCTACTATAAGGCAAGCCTACTGGACCAACTTAGATACTGGTGGACTATCCACCCTCATAAATTATGGTCTGCTATCGAAGCTATTCAGACCCCCAAGAATGACTTAAAATCAGCATTATTGGCGGTAAAATTGGGCGTACCCATACCAGACACTTGGCCCCCATCAATGCAAATTTCATTAAAGGCTTGGAAAGAAGTTATTACTGAATCAATACAATCAGAGCAATACACCATGATTAAGACTCCTATAATGGTAATTCACCACTTCATTCCAGATCTAAACCTTAAAAAGTGGCAAAATAAAGGTATAGAGTATATAGAAGACCTATATCAGGAAGGAACCTCAAAAAGACATAGTCATTTCACTTGCCTGCAATCTAAATATACCCTGCCTCTAACATTCCGATTTCAATACATACAAATGATATCTTTCCTACAAACTCAGGAACTACCTCTAAAAATGAAAATACCAACTCCAGTCTTCTCCTATTTCAAAGAAGTTGCAAACTCAGCCAAAGGAATCTCCATGTTCTACAGGAACTATTGCACCTAGGGCCTCTTCTATAAAACCCAAACTATGTTAAAGTGGGAGGAAACTCTGGATGTAAGCATTCCAAAAGAACACTGGAAAAAAGCTCTAAATACCACATATGCAGCTTCAAAATGCATGAGCCATTGGGAACAATTTCAAAAAGTAATACATTCATGGTATCTCACACCGGTCAGACTAGCTAGAATATATCCTCAACAATCGACACTATGTTGGAGGAATTGTGGTGAAAACGGCACACTATTACATACCCTGTGGACATGCAAATCACTGAGATCCTATTGGAATAATTTTTTTCACTTATATCAGACATTTGCGGTCAGAATATTAAACCCAATCCACACCTGGCCTTAATACACATAAATATTCATGACTTTCATGTAAAATATCGCACTGTTATAATACATCTGCTTTTAGCCGCTAAAACTAATATAACAAAAAACTGGAAATCACCTGATCCTCCATCTCATAGGGAGGCTGTACGAATGCTTAATCACCAATGTGAAATGGAAAAAACCCATGCGATCATATCCTCAACATACAAAAAATTCAATTTAGCCTGGGAATCCTGGATCACTAATCCTAAATGCATTCTAAACTAATTGAAGATTGTAACATAACATGCTGTTTGGACCTGTGTACTTCTTCACTATTCTCCTTTCTTCTCCTGCTCTCTTTCTTTCCTCTCAAGGCTCAAGTTTAACCATGCATAAGTTTCTGTTAAAAAAAGAGTTTCCATCAGCATTCATTACTATTAAAGTATATTGGAACCCTACCCAGGCTCACTACAGGCTTCCTCCATCCCACAGACACAGTGTGCTCCCAGTGGGGTGTCAGAGATGGAGGAAGTCGGGGCATTAACATTATTCTTTCTATAACAGGGGAATACATACTAAGCAGACCCTTAGCTTTCATTAAAAAAGAACGGATAGAGGTACGAACAAATAAACAAATAAATAAATATAAGAATGAATAAATAACCAAATATGTGGATGTATATATATATATATATATATATATATATATATATATATATATATTCATATATATAGATGTATATTTGGAAATGAAGATAGTTGTATATATATATATATATATATATATATATATGTCTATATGGTATATGGCTCCGTATATTTTGTATAACACTAAAAAAGAAAAATGTTATATTCATGCTATGCTTTGTTCTATGACTGTCACTTGTTTTAATAACCCAATAAAAAGATTGAAACTAAAATATATACAGTCTAGTATATATACACACAGCGTATTGAGTTCACACTATATATCAGTGTATCCGGGGGTGTGTGTACGGTATATAGTACACTTGACATGGTGTCTGAAAATATATATAGTCTAGTATATATATATATATATATATATATATATATATACATACACACAGCCTATTGAGTGTACACTATATATCAGTGCATTTGAGGTGTACAGTATATAAGATACTAGATGTGGTGTATTAAAATATATACAGTCTAGTATATATATATATTTTAATTCAGGGATGGAGGCTTGATCATGGTTGTAGTGCCAGATCCCATCTCTCTTGCTATGTAATATTGGGTGGAAGACACCCCTAGGTCTCCCGTGATCTGCCACACCACAATTCATGACCCAGAATATTCTACTGTATGGCCCTATGTAATTTGATTAACACATCCTTCAATTGTCACACCAACCAGTGCTCATACCCATGCTGACCTGATGGGGCTGTGGGACTCCCCTCTGTTCCCGGGGCTGCAATGAGTGACAGTGCTTGCCTGCCCCACCCCCCTGGGATGTGGGCGGGCTTGCCCTCCCACACATCGGCGTCATGCTTCCACTTCCTGCCTGCGATGTCTCCGACACTGCAGTATGGAAACGAGTTTGCCACCTTGGACGCCTGTGGGTGGGCGGGCTGCAGGTGCTTGTATCCAGCAGGGCCGCCGGATATATTGCACACCCCTACTGACAGACACGTTTGGATGCCCACACTCCCCCTCCTCTCATGCTGGGTCTGTTTTTCCTATGAACCGACATGTAAGTATAGGGAATGCCCATTCACCTCAGCCTTTGGCAACCATTGATTAATGCATTGCATCTATTACATACATTTTTTACTTATTTCTAGACATCTCTTGCACGCAGCTCCTGATGAGTGGACAAGCTCCATGAAACGCGTCAAGCTTCATTAAACGGCAAGAGATACTTATCAATAATTTTACCCCATTTGTTATGATGCCATGTTTTTTATCACTGTTATGCATCAGGACAATTAACTTTTTTGTATTTATACTGAATCATGTGTTCATTACATATGTGTTGGCCCTGTATGATTTATCACATACTTATCACACACTTCTATGATCATGTAATTTTTACCTTTTCTATACAATAAATATTTATATACTTTATGTATGACTACATGTACTTTCATGACTAGCCTCATTTAAAGTCCCAGGACCGCTTTTCTTTAATTGTTGTATTTTAATTCAGGGATGGAGGCTTGATCATGGTGGTAGTGCCAGATAACATCTCTTTTGCTATGTATATAGTCTAATATATATATATATATATATATATATATACATATATATATATATATATACATACACACGGCCTATTGAGTGTACACTATATATCAGTGCATTCGGGGTGTACAGTATATAGTACACTTGACGTGGTGTATTAAAATATATACAGTCTATGTATGTATATATATATATATATATATATATATATACAGTGTATTGAGTGTACACTATATATCAGTGCATTCGGGGGTGTACGGTATATAATACAGTGTAGTGCGGTGTTAAAAAAAATCATCATGTCAGGAAGGCCACAAAGAAGAGGCAGATGCTCCCAGGCCACTAAAAGAGGGCAAGTAGCCTCCGTGTCTTCAGTGAAGAGTGGTGGTGGCAGACATCGTGCATCCTCTGCAGGCGGGTCACGCTTGTCCTTTTTTTCCTGCTGTTGGCCATGCTATTCAGCTGCAACATGCAGAAGAGTTGGTGGAGAGGATAACTAAGTCGTCCTCATCCTCTGTCACCCAGGCTCATACAAGTTTGCCTTCCAACGCAGCTGGCAAAGCGGCCTATTCCACCGGATCCTTGTCCACAGTTACTCCTTCTGTAGCCCCACCATCATGCACGGAGGAGTCACCTGAGTTGTTTGACCATAGTGTCGGTTACATGCTGATGGAGGATGCACAGCAATTTGTTGGTTCCCAGGTAGAGGAAGGGAGTAGCATGAGCCTATAGACAGGGGGTGCCACAGAAGGACAATAAACTAGCATTCCTGTTCCCCCAGCTACAGCATACTGCCAAGTGTGCTCCAGTGATGAGGAGGGAGGGGATGATGAGGACACGGACTGTACTTAGGTGCCTGAGAGAAGAGAGGAGGAAAGTGAGGAGGAAGCACAACTCAAATGAGGCAGGATGTCCTCCAGGGGCAAGCTTAAGGGCAGCCACCCAATTGCATCAGACCCCAGATCTCCACAGGTGCAGGGTGCTGCTGGCTCCCCGCTGACTTTCAAAAGTACTTTGGTGTGGGCATTTTTCCACACATGTGCAGTAGATTGCACCATTGCCATTTGCAATCTATATCTGAAGCAGGTCAAGCAGAGCCAGAACTCCAGCCTCTTGGACACTACTGTCTTGACAAGACATATGATGACCAGCCATGCAGTCTGTTGGCAACAGCACCTGAAAAACCTACACCAAAAAACAAGGCGGACTTCTCCTTGCTCCTCATCTGGGATCTCAACCTATACCTTCAGTCCTCTTAAAAACCTGCACTGAGAGGAGTGAAGGTCTAACAATGTGTGCCACAAGTACTTGCAGCCAATCTACATACACAACCAGGTAAATTCAGCAGGCAAATATCCCTACCCCAGTTGCTGAACAGTAAAAAATATACTGTCCCGGCCATCCACATGCTCAGCATCTTAATGCTAGCTTGGCCAAATTGCTAGCACTCCAACTGCTGCCTTTTCAGCTGGTAGACTCTGTCCACTTTCATGAATTTGTTAAATGTGTTGTCCCACAGTGGCAAGCTCCCAAAAGAAATGTATTTTCATGTAAGGCCATTCCAGCTCTCTACCCTCACGTGGAAGGCAATGTTTTGGCCTCATTGGACAGGCTGGTCAGCAGCAGGGTTCATATTACCGCTGACTCATGGCCTAGCAGGTATAGTCAGGGACGTTACCTTTCCTTCACGGCGCACTGGGTATCTCTGCTGGAAGCTGGGAACGATGCAGGACAGGGTTCAGTGTTGGAGCTAGTTCCACCACCACACCTCCAAAAAACTGGTGGCAATTTTGCCACATCCGCCTCCTTCACCCCCTCCTCTTCTTCTACCTCTGTGGCCTCTTCTGCAGAATTGTCCTTTGAACCTGCAGTGCTCCCTAAGCGTTCAAGAGGCTAAGCAAGCAGTCAGGCTAAAAGATGCCATGCTGTGCTTGAGTTAGTCTGTCTTTGGGACAGGAGCCACACTGGGGCAGAGATTCTGTCAGCTCTGCGGGGGCAGGCTCAGAGGTGGTTGACGGCATGGCAGCTTGAGCCAGGAATGGTTGTATGCAACAATTGCACCAACCTTCTCTCTGCCCACAGGAACACTTGACACATGTTCCATGCTTGGCACGTGTCTTAAATTTGGAGGTGCAGCGTTTCTTACCCAGGTACCCAGGCTTACCAGATATCCTGAGGCAGGCCAGAAAAGTCTGTGGTCATTTCCGGCATTCATAAAATGCCAGTGCCTGGCTGGCTGACATTCAGCGGGAATTCAAACTGCCCACCAACTGCCTCATTTGTGACATGCCCACCAGGTGGAACTCAACATCAGCAATGCCGCAACGGCCGCACGCACAGCAGAGGGCCAGCAATGAGTACCTCTGTGAGCATGGCACCAGGACAGGCTCAGGGGAGCTTAGCTTCTTTTCGCGATGTCAGTGTCTACTGATCAAGAATGCATGCACTGTCCTGTCACCATTTGAGGAGGCCACAAGGATGGTGAGCAGCTACAATGCATGCATCAATGACACTGTCCCTCTAATATTCCTTGTAGAATTATGGACAGGGCACTTGAGGCAGAACAGAGGGAGAAAGAGGCGGACTTCCTTTCCTTTTAAGGCCCCCTTTATGCTGAGAGCATTCCTGCAGAGCCGCCAAACACACAGGAGAAGGAGGATTATTGTGTCAGCATGGATGTGGAGGATAACACGCAGCAATCTTCAAGGGATCATGGTTTTCAGTCCCCAGAAACCCAAGGAGTTGTACGTGGCTGGGAGGAGGTAGTTCCTGATAATATCATCCTCAGTGACTCAGAGGACACTCATGACTCCTCAAACTTACGCTGCATGGGCTCTCTGATTCTGAAAAGCCTGCAAAAAGACCCTAGGATTCGTGGTATCATGGGGAGGGATCATTACTGCCTGGCAACCCTTCTTGATCCACGTTACAAGGGTAAAGTTGCAGCGCTCATCCTGCCTGTGCAGAGGGAGCAAAGGGTGAAACATCTTCAGGATACCATGGAGAAAAGTTTGTGCAACGCTTTTCCAGACCCTGGGAGGCTACCATGTCCAGGTGCTGGACAACGTGTTTTTGAAGCTGCGGTCATTCAGAGGCAGAGCAGTGGAGATGGTGGCCGGCTGACCGATGCCTTCAAAATTCAGTCCTCAGCGCCCAGGCCCAAGCAACCATTGTCAGCGTCTGCATTATATGGTGCAGGAATATATAGGGACAAGAGCAGACTTGGAGACCTTTCCAAATGAGCATCCACTGAGTTACTGGGTCTTGAGGACGGACCACTGGCCGGAACTTGCTGAATATGCAATTGAGTTACTGGCCTGTCCTGCATCCATCATGCTTACTGAACAGACATTCAATGCTGCTGGAGGGTTTGTAACAAGTTAAAGAGTGTGCCTGTCCACAGACTCGGTTGATAGGCTCACTTTTATAAAAATAAATCAGTCCTGGATCAGCAGCTATCAAGTCCCTGATGCTGATGCAACTGATTAATTTGGCTAGGGATCTGGGATCCCTTTGAGACTCTCACTGCTCCTATTCGACCTGTCCATAATCTAGAATGATATTTTGTATTTAGGGCACCAGCAACACCTAAGGACCAATTTTTCTGCACCTGTTTTACAGGGGCATACCATAACAATTTCTAAACTAATTTACAACAGCAGGGCCCGTTCCTGTGCCCAACAAGAGTAACTGCAAGGGGTTACAGTGTTCTGGCACTGCCAACATCCAAGGCCCAATTTTTCAGCACCTGTTTGAATGGGGCATGTCATCAAAATTTTTAAACTAGTTTACAATAGCAGGGCCTGTTCCTGCGCCCAACAAGAGTACTGCAAGGGGTTACAGTGTTCTGGCACCGCCAACACCCAAGGCCCAATTTTTCGGCACCTGTTTGAATGGGGCATGTCATCACAATTTTTAAATGCATTTAAAACAGCTGGGCCCATTCCTGCACCAAACAAGAGTAACTGCAAGGGGTTACAATGTTCTGGCACCACCAACTCCCAAGGCCCAATTTTTCAGCACCTGTTTGAATGGGGCATGTCATCACAGTTTTTAACCACTTAAGGACCGGAAGGATTTCCAGCTTTAGGACCGGAGCCCTTTTTGCGATTCGGCGCTGCGTCGCTTTAACTGACAATTGCGCGGTCGTGCGACGTTGTACCCAAACAAAATTTGCGTCCTTTTTTTCCCACAAACAGAGCTTTCTTTTGGTGGTATTTGATCCCCTCTGCGTCATTTCTGATCGCCGCTATAAACAAAAGAAGAGCGACAATTTTGCAAAAAAACCCAAATTTCTTACTTTTTGCTAAAATACAAATCCAAAAAAAAATTATAAAAACACATTTTTTTCACCGTTTTTGGCCGATTTATATTCTTCCTCATATTTGCGATAAAAAAAAATCGCAATTGGCGTTTATTGATTGGTTTGCGCAAAAGTGGTCGCGCTTACGGTGATGAGAATTCATTTTTGGGGTTTTTAATTTTTTTTATTTTTTACTAATAATGGCGGCGATCTGCGATTTTTTGCGGTACTGCGATATTTCAGCGGACATGTCGGACCATTTTGACACTTTGTTGGGACCATTGGCATTTATACAGCGATCAGTGCTATAAAAATGCACTGATTACTGTGTAAATGCCATTGGCAGTGAAGGGGTTAACCTGCAGGGGGCGCTCTAAGGGTTAAGTATGTTCCCTGGGCGTGTTCTAACTGTGGGGGGGCTGCCCTAACAGGAGAAGGGAAGTGGTCACAGCCTTCATGTACAGGAAGGCTGTGATCACAGCCCTTCCCCCTTCACAGAGCGGAGGTCCATGTTTACTTACACGGACCTCCGCTCCTTCGCTCCGGGGGGGCCATCGCGGGTAGCCGGCAGCAATCGAAGCCGCCGCACCCGCTCCCCGGCCCCCCCGCGCGCGCTCACTAGGCGCGATCACGCGGCCGCCGTCATATGACGGCGATCCGCGTTACAGAGCCACTTTGCCGCCATCAATTGCCGATTGACGGTCGGCAAGTGGTTAAAATAATTTACAATAGCAGGGCCGTCACTGTGCCCAACAAGAGTAACTGTAAGGGGTTACAGTGTTCTGTCACTACCAACACCCAAAGCCCAATTTTTTGGCACCTGTTTGACTGGGGTATGTCATCACAACAGCAGGGCCTGCACCAAAATTAAAAAAAAATAAAAAATTGCATGGGATCACCCCAAAATCCAAAACAGGCCCTTTGGGTCTGGTATGGATTTTAAGGGGAACCCTGCGCCAATTTTTTTTTAAAAATATAACGTGGGGGTCCCTCCAAAATCCAAACTAGGCCCTTCAGGTCTGGTATGGATTTTATGGGGAACACGTGCCAAAATAAAAAA
>BLSH010465125.1:151172-172522 GCA_018402905.1 Glandirana rugosa
CCTGTAGTCACGACGGATAGTCACGGTTATTCACGATGGATAGTCACAATTAGTCCCCGTCGATAATCACGGGTAGTAACGACGGTAAGTCACGACACATAGTACGGTTAGTCACAGGTAGTCACGACGGATAGTCACAGTTAGTCACGACGGATAGTCACGACGATTAGTCACGGGTAGTCACGTGACTCACGTCCCTACCCCTCTACTTGAGTCGTCGGTCCTTGTAACAGGTCCCCCCCGTCACCGGACCACCCCGTATTGACTTTAGACAACTACAAATAATTGGCGAACGGCTGCCGACTAGCCGGCTCACAGTGGCTCTGTATCGCGGCCGCCGTCGTATGACGGCGATTCGCGTTACAGAGCCACATTGTCGCCGTCAATTGCCGATCAGCCGTCGGCAAGCGGTTAATAAACATCAACAGATTTCAGTTATGCCCCACCAGGCCACTGCCCCCCCTGGACAATGTTCCTGGCTGCTGAGTTCATCTCCCCATCCCTGCACTCAGTGCACTGATGGGCACTGATTAGCAGCACTGATAGGCAGCACTGATTGACACTGATAGGCAGCACTGATGGACACTGATTGGCATGATACACAGCACTGAATGGCAGCAATGATGGGCACTAATAGCTGCCCCTGATTAACACTGATAGGTAGCACTTATTGGCACTGATAGGCAGCACTGATGTCCACTGATGGGCAGCACAGATTGTTAGCACCGCTGGGCACTGATAAGTACTGATTGGTGGCACTGTTAGGCAGAACTGATTGGCAGCACTGATTGGCACTGATAGGCAGCACTGGTGGTCACTGATTGGCAACACTGATAGGCCGCACTGTTGGGCACTGATTGGCAGCACTGATTGGTACTGATAGGCAGCACTGATGGGCACTAAAATGCTGCCCTGATTGGCAGCGTTGATGTGCACTGGTAGCACAGATGGGCACTGATAGGCAGCCCTGATTGGCACTAATAGGTGACACTGATGGGCATTGATTGTCAGCACTGATGGTCACTGATTGTCAGCACTGATTGGCACTGATAGGCGGCATTGATGGGCACTGATAGGCATCACTGATGGGCTCTGATTGGCAGCACTTATCGGCACTGATTGGCACTGATAAGCAGCACTGATGGGCTCTGGCAGCACTTATAGGCACTGATTGGCACTGATAAGCAGCACTGATGGGCTCTGGCAGCACTTATAGGCACTGATTGGCACTGATATACAGCACTTATGGGCACTGATTGGCAGCACTGATGGGCACTGATTGGAAGCACTGATGGACACTGATTGGCAGTATTGATTGGCATTCATAGCCAGCATTGATTGACACTGATAGGTAGCAGTGATTGACAACATTGATTGGCACTGATAGGTAGCACAGATTGGCAGCATTGATTGGCACTGATTGGCAGCATTGATTGGCACTGATAGGCAGCACAGATTGGCACTTATTGACAGCATTGATTGGTACTGATAGGCAGCACTGATTGGCAGCACTGATTGGCACTGATAGGCATTATTGATTGGCACTGATTGGCAGCATTGATTGGCACTGATAGGCAGCACTGATTGGCAGCAGTGATTGGCACTGATAGGCAGCACTGATTGGCACTAATAGGCAGCATTTGTTGGCACTGATAGGCAGCATTGGTTGGCACTAACAGGGTAGAGGGGAGTTTCACATGCATTAGATAGTGAGGCTTGCCAGAGCCATTCAGTGTATGAAACTGCCAGATAATCCAACTGCTTGCAGGGAGAAAGACCATCTGTCACAACTCAGCTGCAATGTCGGGGGTGGGCGGGACCGAACAGCTATCAACACCAGCCAATGATTGGGTTACTTAAGAAAGGTCACACCTCAAGCCTTCATCCTCATAATACCCATACCTGAGAACTCACTGTCTGCCCTATAGTGGGCTTGAGAGCCCTTGACTGACATGCATCCTTTCTCTGATCTTAATACTACATTGATTAATACTTCCGTTAGGGAACCATCAGCTAGTTTGTCATTCTCTCCACTTGCCCCTTGGTCACAACTGATCACAATCCCTGCTTCAAAAATAGCCAAGATGCCCTGATATTGACATCTCTGTAGCAGGACTAGGATCTTGGCTCACTACATCCGCTTTATTAGGTTGGGTACTCACCCTCATTGACAGGGAATATTTTACTGTTTCCTGCCTTAAATATTCTACACTGGTCATATACCCAATGTGCATACTTCTCTCTTCTTTCTTATTATACACGTTACGTTATGATGTGATTTGCTGGTATTTACTCTTACAACTTAGTTGTTTTTTTCTTGCTGTTTTTATTAATGTGGCCATATTGACTTTTTGGTACTTGTTTAAGCCTAAATAAAGTTTTTATGTAATTAAAGGGTAACTCCACATTTGTGGGGAAAAAAATAGCAAAACAATAATAATAATAATATAGCTTATACATTTGCAACACATGACATGCAAGTCATATTGTAATTGAATGTTATTAAAACTACCTTTCCCTTTCATGCTGCAGAGCTGTAATTTTCTGTAAAATGCAATCTAAACAAATGGTGTACAGAATGCCCTCCAGAAACATAATTTCCTGCTTGTGTCATTGGCTTACTGAATTTCCCAGAAGTCTGCAGATACAAGTTCGATTTTTGGCATCCCTGTAACAATTTTTGGTGAGATACTCCCAATGAGAAATCACATCTAAAGGGATGAGGACCCTGCAAGTTTCCTCATTAGAGCCCTGTAAGTGCAGCAGCTGATAGATAATTATGAAAACCACTCGCATTAGATTCAGCCTGCACAGACAAACAGTTTTTTTTTCAGAATAACAAAAGGTAGGAATCTGCAACAAAGTTTGTTAAAAGCCCTGCAATGTACACAGATCATCCAGAGGGGAATGTTTTTTTCTCAACAAAAGTGCAGTTACTCTTTAACCACTTGCTGTCCGCCCACCGTCAAATGACGGTGGAGCGGTGCGGCTCTTGTGGCGGGCGGACGTCATATGACATCTCCCGTTTAAGCCAGGATTGCGCGTGATCGGACGCGCATCCCGGCTCTGCCGGTGTCGGCGTGTCCCCAGGAGACACTGCGTCACCGACGGGGGTGAAAAGCCATTGGCCATGGCTGTTTACCATGTGATCAGCCGTGACAAAGTCACGGCTGATCACAAATGGCACTTTCCCCCATTCGCATGGCGCATTTGTGCGATCGGGAGCACGCTGCACATGCGTGTCGGTGGCGGCGTGTTCCCAGGGAACACTGCCTGTCACCGACACTGGCATCAGCCGCCAGCCGGTGGCTGTTACCTTGTGATTGGCTGTGATCTACTGCACAGCCGATCACATCCAATGTAAACAGAGCGGTAACTCACTGTTACCAGCTCTTCTCTCCTCACACAGTTTCCAGTGTGAGGAGAGAAGAGCTAGGATCAGTGAGTTACTGATCTGTAAAACACAAACACACACCTGTCACTTCACTCCTACCCCCCAATGCACCTGCCACCCAACAGTCACCCCATATGCCCCCATAAAGTGTACCTGTCATCTTAAAGTGCACCTGTCATCATACTGCCATCATAAAGTGCACCTGTCACCCATCACCCGTCAGTGACAGTGGCCTGTCACCCGTCAGTGACCGTGGCATGTCACCCATCAGTGACCATAGCCTGTCACCCATCACTGACAATGGCGTGTCACTCGTCACCCATCACTGACCGTGATATGCCACCCGTCAGTGACCGTTGCATGTCACCCGTCACCCATCAGTGACCGTGGCTTGTCACCCAACACCCATCAGTGACCGTGGTGTGTCACCCATCACCCATCAGTTACTGTGATGTATCAACCGCCACACATCAGTGGCCTGCCACCCAACACTGACCATGGTCTGTCACCTGTCACCCATCACTGACCATGGCCCGTCACTCATGAGTGATCACTGCCAGTCACCCGTGGCCTGTCACCCATCACCCATCAGTAACCACCGCCAGTCACCCATCAGTGACCGTGACTAGTCACCCATCAGTGACCACCGCCAGTCACCCGTCACCCATCAGTGACCACCGCCAGTCACCCATCACCCATCAGTGACCACCGCCAGTCACCTGTCACCCGTCACGCATCTGTTGCCACTGCCAGTCACCCATCACGCATTAGTGATCACCGCCAGACACCGGTCACCCATCAGTGACCACCGCCAGACACGCAGCACCCATCAGTGACCACTGCTAGTCACCATCAGTGACCACCACCAGTCACCCATCAGTGACCACTAGCAGACACCCATCACCCATCAATGACCACCACCAAACACCCATCACCCATCAGTGACCACCACCAAACACCCGGCACCCATCAGTGACCACCACCAGTCACCCATCAGTGACCTCCACCAGTCACCCGTTACCCATCAGTGACCACCACCAGTCACCCATCAGTGACCACCACCAGTCACCTGTCACCCATCAGTGACCACCACCAGTCACCCATCAGTGACCACCACCAGACACCTGTCACCCATCAGTGACCACTGCCAGTCACCCATCACCTATCAGTGACCGCCGCCAGTCACCCGTCACCCATCAGTGACCACTGCCAGTCACCTATCACCCATCAGTGACCACCACCAGACACCCGTCACCCATCAGTGACCACCGCCAGTCACCCGTCACCCATCAGTGACCACCGTCAGTCACCCATCAGTGACCATCGCCAATCACCTGTCAGTGACCTTCACACCCATGAGTAAACATCACCTGTAAAAGTCTTACACATTTGGCATTGCCATACTCAGTATGTGTTGGAAATATCATATAAATGGACAACTTTGTGTAAAAATAATAATTTTCATTTTTTCCCCACATTTTCCAAAAACTACTGGAAAAGAATGACATGTTCAAAAGACTCATTATGCCTCATAGATTATACGTTGTGGTGTTTGCTTTCCAAAATGGTGTCATTTTGTGGGCAATTCCATTGTCCTGGTGCTCCAGGACCTTCAAAAGTGTAATAGGGGGTTGAGAAATGAGATGTGTAATTCGTGCTCGTAGAATGCCTGAAGGTGCTAGTTTAATGTTGGGCCTCTGTATGTGGTCAGGCTATGTAAAAGTCTCACACATGTGGTATCGCCATACTCAGGAGGAATAGCAGAATGTATTTTGGGGTGTCATTTTTACTATGTACATGCTATGTGTTGGAAATATCTTATAAATTGACAACTTTGTGTAAAAAAAAGCTTTTCATTTTTTTCCCACATTTTCCAAAAACTACTGGAAAAAAATATACCATTCAAAAGACTCATTATGCCTCATAGATTATTTGTTGGGGTGTTTGCTTTCCAGAATGGGGTCATTTTGTGGGCAATTCCATTGTCCTGGTGCTCCAGGGCCTTCAAAATGTGATAGGTCGTCATGACATTAGATATGTAATTTATGTCCCTAGAATAACCAATGGCACTTCCTGCATGTTGAGCCTCTGTATGTGGCCAGGCTGTGAAAAAAGTCTCAGACATGTGATATCGCCATACTCAGGAGGAGTAGCAGAATGTGTTTTGGGGTGTAATTTGTGGCATGCATATGCTGTGTGTGAGAAATAACCTGTTACAATGACAATTTTGTGGAAAAAAAGAAAAATAAATCTTCATTTTGCAAAGAATTGTGGGAAAAAATTTCAACTTCAAAAAATTCACCATGCCTCTTACTAAATACCGTGGAATGTCTACTTTCCAAAAAGGGGTCATTTGGGGGGTATTTGTACTTTCCTGGCTTGTTAAGCCTCGTACACACGGGACAATGGTCGTATACAACAGGTCGTATGAACGACCGTTGTATGCTAAATCGATCATACGTATGCGCGATTAGAACAGCTGACATACGACGGTCGTACAAGGGGAGTTGTATGAGCAGACTAGAAAACTTGGTCGTACCAACAAGCGGTCATACGACATTGTATCGTGTGTACAGAGCAGTTGGTACAACAAGTTGTATTGTGCAAAACACACATGCTCCGAAGTCAGGAACGGCCGGATGCTAATTACATGCACCTGAATGTTCTTTCTGTGGTGTAGTGCATTCAGTATGCTAGCTACAACAGCCAACATACGATTTGAGCCGTTCGGTCGTACGATCGTCGAACCGTGTGTACGAGGCTTTAGAGTCTCAAGAAATGAGATAGGCCGTCAGTATATCAGGTGTGATCAGGTGTGATCAATTTTCAATGATTGGCACCATAGCTTGTAGACTCTATAACTTACACAAGGACCAAATAATATACACTTATTTGTGTTATTTTTACCAAAGATAGGTAGCAGTATACATTTTGGCCAAAATTTACAAAGAAAAATTACTAATTTGCAAAATTTTATGACAGAAACAAAGAAAATGGAATTTTTTTCACAAAATCTTCAATCTTTTTTTATTTATAGCACAAAAAATAAAAAAAACCCTAGTGATTAAATATCACCAAAAGAAAGCTCTATTTGTGTGAAAAAAGGACACAAATTTCATATGGGTACCATGTTGCATGACTGAGTAATTGTCATTCAAATGTGATAGCGCTGAAAGCTGAAAAATGGCCTGGACAGGAAGTGGGTTTTCGTGCACAGTACTGATGTGGATAAATACCCTCTCACATTCGGCAGGCCTACCGCTCACCAAACATGACCCATTCACTACCTGTCAAATGTGGCTGAAAATCAAAGTGTGGATCACTTTTCAAAGGAGTGGAAGTCCTTGCCGCATGTCTAAATGAGTCCTAAGTGCTAGTATTCTGTCTACAGGTAGCAGTGGTTGTGTTAATATACTGTATGCTGGCCTGGCATTGTGGTACATCCTTCAATAAAGGATAAAGTATTTAGTTAGATAACTTGTTTGAACATCTGGAACAAGGATAGGCAACCTTTCAAGCATAGTGTGCCAAAAAAATGTTTTCAATGAAATTGAGAGTGCCAGCTACATAAAAATAAATGTCAATGTCACACTCAATCATGAAAAAAATATATAAAGTAAATGCTGCAAACTAGGTGATATATAATAAGAAATGAATATTAAGTTTTTAATGGTCAGTGGTAAAATAAATGGTGACTTTTCTGAATGATCAGAGGTCAACAGAGTGCAATATTGGACCAATATTCATTTTATGTGTGGGAAGTTTTGCTCACTAGAGTCGTGCAAACAGTTGGAGCAGAGAAAAAGTTTGGCCTAAACATGGGCTGTTAGCCCATTTGGTGACCACCTGAATTGTCAGGGTGTTTGACAGTTTTTACCGCCAAACGCCCCATGCCCCATACAGTGCATTCATTTTAAGCCCTGATTGACTGAAGCAGTTTTACTGCAGTATATTGTAGTGGGCCAGTGCAGTTTTACTGCAGTATATTGTAGTGCGTCAGTGCAGTTTTACTGCAGTATATTGTAGTGTGTCAGTGCAGTTTTACCACAGTATATTGTAGTGTGTCTGTGTAGTGCAGTGTTTTACACCACATTATATAATATTTAATGCTGTATACAGTTTTGTATACCCCCCCTCTTTTTTTTGGTTGCTACGTGTTATTTTTTTGTTTTTTTGTCCCGTGCCTGTCCCCTTTTTTGAAATTGTGAGCCACAGTTTTTCTTACTATGGCACTGTTGTTCCCCCTTTTTTCTTTTTTTATAGTTCTGACATTTCTGTTAGCGGCAGTCCTCAAGTTAATGTGCACCAAACACCACTTTCCATTAATGAAAGCACATTCAATGACATATTTCCCTGTTTCTATTACATTTCAGTAATAAGCTGTCCTCCATCGTGTCTTGGAGGCCAACAAGGAGAGGCAGACATTCCAATGCCCCTGTGAGGGGGCCAGCAACGTATGTGTCCACACGCAAAGGTGGACGTGGCCTGTCCTTAGGCAGGGCACCGTTTTCTCTGTTCAGTGATGTTGCCGTGCTATCCAGCCACAGCACGCAAAGGAGGTGGTGGACTGGCTTACTAAATCCTCCTCATCCTCCTCTTCCTCTATCACACAAGCAGACACTAGTGTGCAGTCCACTGCAGCTGCCAAAGCAGCTTATTCTGCCTCCTTGTCCACAGCTACCTCTGTCATAGCCCCAGCATCATGCATGGAGGAGTCAGCTGAGTTATTTGAACACAGCATCAGCCACTTGCTCTTCGATAGTGCACAGGAATTACTTGATTCTGATGTTGGTTCTGAGGTTGAGGACGGTAGGAACATGAATCTACAGAGAGGAGAGTACACTTGTAAACAAAAAATTGGCTGTCATGTTCCCCAAGCGACAGTGTATTGTCAAGATGGGTCCAGTGATGGAGGGGATGAAGATGATGAGGCCACTGATGTGACTTGGGTGTCAGATAGAGCAGAGGAGGAAAGTGAGAGTGAGGCATAACCCCAATAAGGCAGGATATCCTCCAAAGGCAGCCATCATAGAAAAGTAGAGAACAGCCCCTCCTATTCCATCACATTGTGGGGCGGTTATCTTCTGGCCCAATTCCCAAAGCTCAGCTGTCTGGGCCTTTTTTAGCAGTCTGTTGAACACTGTTGAAATTTTCAAACTTTGCCTCATGCAGATCAAGCGTGGAAAAAAAAACAGCCATTTGGGTACCACATGCTAGAAAATGCCTTTAACCTCCCACAACTCAGCCCATTGGCAAGAGCACATGAAAGCAACACAAAAGGTATGCAATTTTTCACCTCCTCACTCCTCACCTTTCAGGTTAACCCCCACTATATCTCATGATGATCTCTCAGTAGTCTCCACTGATAGGGATGATGGTATAGCGAAGGGTGTCACTGGTCCTCGCAACACGTCTGCCAG
Organism: Glandirana rugosa; assembly: GCA_018402905.1. Taxonomy (NCBI): domain Eukaryota; kingdom Metazoa; phylum Chordata; class Amphibia; order Anura; family Ranidae; genus Glandirana; species Glandirana rugosa. The sequence goes on from BLSH010465125.1 coordinate 159,987, forward strand.
CAGCACACCCCCAGCTGTAGAGTATAGCAGGCATTTTTTTCTGCCCCACCTGCTGCAGCAAAATCAAAACAAAAAATACAGTCCCTGCCACCCACATGCCCAGCGTCTAAATTCCAGCTTGTCCAAGCTGCTGATTTTACAACTCCTGCCTTTCTGTCTGGTGGATTCTGCCCCCTTTTGTGAATTTGCAGAATGTGTTGTACCATAATGGCTGTTTCCCAGTCGCTATATTGTTGAACATAAGGTCATTCCAGCTCTGTACCATCACTTGGAAGACAATGTTGTGACATCATTGGGCAAGGCAGTCAGCAGCAAGGCCCACATTACTGCTGACATGTGGTCCAGCAAACATGGTCAACGACGCTATAGTTGTTCACAGTACACTGGGTAACTCTGCTTGCAACTAGGAAGGATGCAGAACAGGGCTCAGTGCTGGAGCTTATTTTGCCACCACATCTCCATACAGCTGGTGGGGATGATGCAAGAGTTTTCAGCTCACCCCCTCTTCCTCCTGCTTCTCATCCATGCCCTCCTCTGTTGAATTGCCCTATGAACCACCAGTACCCCCTAAGCGTTCAAGGAGCTATTCAACAAGTCAGGCTAAAAGATGCCATGCAGTGCTTCAGCTGGTCTGTTAGGGGACAGGAGCCACACTGGAGCGAGATTCTTGCAGCTCTGCAGGGGCAGGCCCAGAGATGGTTTACACCATGCCAGCTTGAGCCAGGAATGGTGGTGTGCAAAAATGGCACTAACCTCCTGTAAGCCCTTCGACAGGGAAAGGTGACACATGTGCCATGCTTGTCACATGTCCTTAATTTGGTGGTGCAGAATTTCTTAAACAGGTACTCAGGGTTTCAAGATCTTCAAAAGCAGGCCAGAAGAGTCCGTAGCCAATTCAGGCAGTCATGCACAGCCAGTGTTTGGCTGGCTAAAATTCAGCGGGAATTCCATCTGCCTGTAAACTGCCTGGTTTGTGACATGCCCACCAGGTGCAAGTCAACTTCGGCAATGCTGCAGTGGCTGCACATGCAGCAGAGGTCCATCAACGAGTAGCTGTGTGGGTATGGCACAACGAAAGGCTCAGGGCTGCTTGGCTTTTTTTTCCCTCACGCCACTGGCTGCTGATAAAAGATGCATGCACTGTACTATACTGTACTGTACTATGGTAAGCCATGACAATTCATGCATCAGTGACACAATCCCTGTTGTGTTCCTGCTGGAGCAGACTCCGTGTGGCATTATGAACAGGGCACGAGGCAGAGCAGCAGGAGGAAGAGTAGGACTTCCTCTCCTCTCAAGGCCCACTTTATGAAGACACCATTCTTGCGAGGCCACAGAACACACAAGAGGAGAGGGAGGAGGAGGAGTATTCTGGCAGTTTTGAAGGAATTTAAGCAGAGGAAGACATACATCAAACCTAAAGAGATGGTTTTCCATCGCCAGAACCCTTGGGAGTAGTATGTGGCTGGGGGGAGGCAATCCCAGATACTGTAATCCTCAGTGACCATGAGGATTCTGCTTCATATTCCCACAAAAACTTGTGGTGCATGGGCTCCTTAATTCTTCAAAGCCTGCAAAAGAACCCCAGAATTTGTGGCATAAAGGAGAATGATCATTATTGGTTGACAACCCTACTTGACCACAATTACAAGGAGAAAGTCTCGGAACTCATCCCGTCCCCACAAAGGGAGCAGAGGATGAAATATCTTGAGGACACCTTAAAGAGAAGTTTATTTAATGCCTTTCCAGACTCTGGTAGGTTACAGTCTCATGGAAAAGTTAGTTTTGAGGCTTCTGTTGGCCAAAGGAGGAGCAATGGAGAACGGGGCAGCCTCAGTGATGCATTTCAATTTTTTTTTAGTTATTGACACCCAGGGCTGTCAGCTTCCACATCCCATTGGAAGCATCTGCATCATATTGTGGGAGATTATGCAGGGGCAAAAACAGAAATGGAGAGCTTTCCAGTTGACGACCCCCTGTGTTACTGGGTCATGAGAATAGACCACTGGCCAGAACTTGCCCAGTATGCATTTGAGCTGCTGAGTTGCCTTGCATTTAGTGTGCTTTCCGAATGGACATTCAGTGTTGCTGGATGTTTTTTGATAGATAAGAGTGCCTCTGTCCACAGACTCTGTTGATAAGCTGACATTTATCAAAATGAATCATTCCTGGATTAGCAGCAGCTATCAAGTCCCTGATGCTGATGTTGCCGATTAAGTGTTTTGGGATGTGGAATCTCTGCAAGACTGTCTAGGCTGCCTTGCTTTGTGGGTATTCATTTTGTTATTTGAAAGAAAATTTTTGGTATAGGTTTCATGGGCACCACCAACATCCAAAGCCCACTTCTTCTGCCACTGTTTGACTGGGCATATAATTTAAATTTTTTACAGCAAGGCCAATTCTTGCTTTCATCAACAGTACCTTTATAGGGTTACAGTGTGAAGGCACCACCAACACCCAAAGCCCGATTTTCTGCACCTGTTACTTCTGTCCAAAGTCTGCCAAACAGACACCAGAATTTATCCAAAAAAATCTAATCTTGTTCCCAGTGCACTAAATTGTGGCTACATCATGCAGACTGGCTTAACAAGCAGTTGTTTACAAAATACAGAAAGCTTGGAGGGATAATGTTTTTTTTTTTTCAAAAGTCTTTTTTCTGCAGCAGGTTCTATACACAGTACAGATGTGCCACTTTACAGGCAGACTAAGGGGACCCCCCAGGCATTTTTGGAACCTTCAGATCTCACGTGTGCCCCAGTGCATGCATCTTCACACTTCAGATCAGGCCCAATTTGTGCACCTTCACATCTCTGATCAGGCCCAGTTTCTGCACCTTCACACTTCATATTAGGCACAATTTCTGCACCTTCACACCTCAGATCAGGACCAATTTCTGCACCTTCACATCTCATGTGAGCCCCAGTGCATGCACCTTCACACTTCAGATCAGGTCCAATTTCTGCACCTTCACACCTCAGATCAGGCCCAGTTTCTGCACCTTCAGATCTCAAAAGAACTCCAATTTCTGCACCTTCACACCTCATATTACGCCCAATTTCTGTAGCTTCAGATCTCATATAAGCCCCAATTCATGCACCTTCACACCTCAGATCAGACCCAATTTCTGCACCTTCAAACCTCAGATCAGCCCAATTTTCTGCACCTTCAGATCTCATGTGAGCTTCAGTGCATGCACCTTGACACTTTGGATGAGGGCCAATTTCTGCACCTTCACAGATGAGGGCCAATTTCTGCACCTTCACACCTCAGATCAGGATCAATTTCTGCACTTTCAGATCTCATGTGAGCCCAGTGCATGCACCTTCACGCCTTCGATTAGGCCCAATTTCTGCACCTCCACACCTCAGATTAGGCCCAATTTCTGCACTGTCACACCTCAGACCAGGACCTATTTATGCACCTTCACATCTCATGTGAGTCCCCATGTATGCACCACCACATCTCAGATCAGGCCCTATTTCTGCTATTTCACACCTCAGATCAGGCCCAATTTCTACACCTTCACACATCTGAACAGTCCTAGTTTCTTCACCTTCACCCCTCATATCAGGCCCAGTTTCTGCACCTCCGCACCTCAAATCAGGCCCAGTTTCTGCACCTTCACACCTTAGATCAGGCCCAGTATCTGTACCTGCACACCTCAGATCAGGCCCAGTTTCTGCACCTTCAGATCTCAAATAAACCCCAATTTCTACACCTTCACACCTCTGATTAGGCCCAATTTCTGCTCCTTCACACCTCAGATTAGGCCACATTTGTGCACCTCGGCACCTCATATTAGGCCAAATGTCTACACCTGCAGATCTCAAATAAGCCTCAATTAATGATCCTTCTCATCTGAGATCAGGCCCAATTTTTACATATTTAGATCTCATATGAGCCCCAATTCATACAGCTTCACACCTCAGATCAGACTCAATATCTGCACCTTTAGATAGCAGATCAGACCAATGTTCTGCATCTTCAGATCTCATGTGAGCCCCAGTGCATGCCCATTCACACTTCGGATCAGGCCCAATTTCTGCACCTCCACAGCTCAGATTAGGCACAATTTTTGCCTCTTCACACCTCAGAACAGGACCAATTTCTGCACCTTCAGATCTCATGCGAGCCCCAGTGAATGCACCTTCACACTTCAGATCAGGCCCAATTCCTGCACCTTCAAACCTTTTATCAGGACCAATTTCTGCACTTTCATATCTCATGTGAGCCCCAGTGCATGCACATTTACACTTCAGATCAGGCCCAACTTCTGCACCTTCGCACCTCAGATCAAATCCAAATTCTGTACCCGCACACCTCAGATCAGGCCCAATTTTTGCACCTTCAGATCTTAGATCAGACCCAATTTCTGTACTTTCACACTGTAGATCAGCCCCAATTTCTGCACCTTAAGGTCCCAAATGAGCCCCAAGTTTTGCACCTTTAGATTTCAGATCAGCCCCAATGCATGCAGCTTCCAAATGCAGATCAACCCCAATTCTTGCACCTTCAGACCCCAGATCAGCACCAATCCATACAATTGTGGATTTTGAGCACACTTATTTTTTTAAATTAAAGCTGAACTCCAGGAAAACCTTTTATTGTTACTATTGTTAACTACTACTTTATAATATCTATTGGAAACTACTGACTACAAGTCCACTGGGAACATTATGATTTCAAACTTCTGTTACATATTAATAGGGCTAAGTTACTGCACTTTTTTCACAGGCTTCAAAAAAAAAAACCCATAATGTTTCCACTGGACATGTAGTTAGGACCTCTATATTAATTTAGGACTGGTTCTCACAGGAATTCACAGGAATGTGTGGGTTGCCCTGCAATCCTCATGCATTCCTATGTGGTGTGTTTTGACAGTCCATTCATTTGAATGGGCTGCAAAATGCATTGGACCATGCAAAAATGCACTGCACCAAAACCGCATGGTACTGCAGTACCATGCAATTTGGTGCCCACAAACGCACTGCGTTTGCAATCTGCGTTTGGGGTACCATTAACAATACATTGGCACCTACATGCAGACTGCAAGGGCAGTGTGTTTGAATGCGTTGCAGGAAACACGCATGGGACGCACCGTGTTCTGGTGTGAGCCGACCCATAGTCAGTGTTTTCTAAAAGTAGTAGTTACCTATAGAAGTTCTAAAGTAGTAGTTACCAAACCCTGTTCTAAAGTTGTAGTTCATTCTATTTGAAAGTAATAATTTAGAATAGGGTCTGGTACTGTAAGGGATTAGCTCAGTAGCAGGGTGTGCAGGACCCCCCTGGATGGGTCACAGCACAGTGAAGTAGGCACAAACAGACAGCAGGATCTTTGTGAAAACAAAACTGTTTATTAACACGTCTGTGGTTAAAAAGTGCAGATGTCAAAACAGGTAAAATAAAACAAAGCAGAAAGTAAACCCTTGCCACTTTGGACGTCTAACTACTAAGGCACAGGAACCTGACTACTTGTTCGAGCCACAGCCTACCTCTACCCAGACACTTGGTGGTCACCCAGAAAATAAACAGAGGATTTTAGACACACAGACTTAATCTCACCACTCAGAGGTATTGCTGCTCCCCAGTCTGCCATGCACAGAGATCTGATTTCAGAGTGGAGCCCCTTCCCCAAGCATTCTGGGAGTTTTATAGAGCCCTGAGTACTTTATCTGTAACAAATTAGCTTGTTAACCCTCGTTGAGCTACTTTAAAACAGGGTTTGATAATCACTACTTTGGAAGTTCTGTTACCAATAGATGTTCAATGAGATAGTTGTATCTCAAAACCATAGAGCAGCTACCCCCAGTCCTCTTTAATGGTGCTGAAGAGGAATGCCCCCCCCCCAGAGTGTAAGCAGGCATTTTGACAGAAAGGCTCAAGCTAAAAGAGTGCTGCAGTCTCGTAATTACCTGCCCAAAGCCAGAGCACTGCTGCAGGCAGCCTGGGGTGTCGGATTACACACTACTTCTGGCTCAGTGCAGGCTCAGAGTGAGGTGGGCAGGAGCTGAAGTGGGTGGGCAGGAACTGAGGCCAGTGGGAACCATCTGCACTGCTTTCCATATAGATGGGCAGGAGCTAAAGTGGGCGGGAGATAACTGTGGCCATGACCATCTGTGCTGCTTTCTATGTAAATGGGCGGGATCTGAAGCAGGTGAGAAGTGAGGTCAGTAAGAAACATCCACACTGCTTTCTATGAAAAGAGCCACAGCCACCTGGCCGGTTTCATTGTGTGAGAGATGGGGTCTCCCAGGATTCCCTTGGATGCCAACATGAATGTAGCTGCGTTGCCGACCCTGGTCTGGAGAATTGACTGATACATTTATAAAAGGGAGGATGTCTGTGATATATGAGAAAGTATCTACCCTGTCATATGTTACACTTATAACTTGGGCATCTAAAGTATGGTGTATTATGATTGTGGGTTTAGATATCACTTTTTTAGATTTAAAAGCACTTCCTGTAATAGTATCTTGAAATGCTTTTTAAACTCATAGATTAAGAATTTTTGATAGCTGCCTATTTGCAGGGGAGCATGAACATTAATTAATTATTTTTTAAGCACAAGGGGAATAGAGCCTGTTCACTTTGCACATTTGTAAAATAAATTATATTAGTGAGTAAGGTAAAGCTAAGTGAAAATTCACTTTGTAAAAAATACCCAATCTTATGCAACGAAAAAAACTAAATTTTTCTTTGCTCATGATTCAATTATTGAAGTCAGCTCAGTGTCACCTTATTCACAAAGCTAATTAAAAGATCACTTTGCAAACTGAAAATTAATTTTGTAAAGTCAATATGCAATATTGCTTTAGTACATCAGCACCTCTGTGCCAAGACCAGCCATGTCTATAGTGTTGTTGATTAGATCAACTACTTGTCATGTTTCCTCATTGCATCCTTGCTGTTTACATGCTTCTGCTCCCTGCACCCTGCTCCACAGCTTCAGTAACCAGGAAACTCTTATACATTTTCTATGGTTCTGACTACTGAAAATAACGCAAGTCCGATTCACTGTAAACCTTATGTTATTTACCATAACAATCAATATTTTTAGCCAGCAGACTGAGGCCTCATACACACGGACGTATCTAAAAAAATAAACAAAACGTCGGGTCCGACGTCAAGGAAAAAAAGTCGACGTTTTTCGGCGTTATGCATTGGCGTTTTTGAGCGTTAGTGAGCATCGGCATCAATAGGCGTTTTTTTAAAAGAATCATCCCTCTGCTATTTTTCAACCTAAAAACGTCGGCGTCAAAAAACGCCGAAAAACGCCGGTACAATATTAGGTGGCGTTTGTTGGCGTTAGTTGGCGTTTGTTGGCGTTTTGTGGCGTCGGCGTCAAAAAACGTCAAAACGTTACAGCCTCGGAACGCGATGGCCATGGGTTCTACTTTCTGCTCACTAACGCCGATGCCACCTACAGCTCAAAAACGCCAACGTTTTTATGGGGCCATTGACTAACATGGAGAGCTGCAAAAAACGCCAGAAAACGCCGGCGTCAAAAAACGTCCGTGTGTATGAGGCCTGATAGTTGCAACAGCCTTCGGCTGTTATTGCTAGAAATAACAGTGGTGTTATAAACAAACAACATTGGTGAATTAGGCCTATTAATTTTACTATTGTAAAAATTATTTTTAACATTTTTTTAAATGTGCTTTAATAACAACTGGGTTTTCTTTATTTTCTCCCTGCTGATAATACTGTACTTAGGAGGTTATTGATGTTCCTGCACAAGTTCGGTATTTTATATGAAATTATGTGTTTCCAAAAATATCCAACATTTTCAAGAAATGTATTTTTTAAGCAAGGTCCTTGATTTATATAATTAAGAAAACATTATACTGCAGACTGAAGATGCTTTATAATAATACTGTATTTGCCAATATTTAAATTTCTTTCAGTTTAAAACCCGATTGTATCTATTTAAATAAACTGAATTCTTGTTGTTGTGCATTCTCTTGTGTTTCTGTACTAAATGGGCAAATAGATGAATAGATTGAATAGATGGCTTCTCAATAAACACAATCTATTGTTAAGTTTCAAAATACCAATGCTCCTTCATCGTGTGCTTGGTGAAGCTGAATAAGCAATTCTCTGCTTTCATTTGAAAATCCAGGCTTGCTTAGCAATTGCTATGACAACGTCTACTGTTACTACTTGTAACTGTTAATGTGCCTGTGCATTGAAATCATTTATTTGTACACCTAAATAAATATACGTACATGACAGACCATGAATGACCAGGAATTCAAGAGAGTGGACTAAAAATACACTGTGTTGCTTTCTTGTTATAAAAGTGCTAAATACATATAAAAAACTAGCAAAAAATATAATCCATAGCCAGGAAAAGGTGCACAATTACAATATTAATATATATCCACTGAAACATTGTAGACTGCATAGTCTATCTTGCCCCAGGGAGTGTTGGATGAACTCTTATTCTCTGCTTCCTTGTATTTTTTTTTTCTTTAAAATAATCATCTTTCTTTCTTATGGAAAGTGATTAGTCCACTATGTGTATTTCACTTATTTGCAATCCACATTTATTCTGCACTTTGGAGTTCAGTATGAAGAGACAAAGTAGCATAAGTGGCAGTAGATGTAGCCATCACTGGGCTTGTTGCATTTGGAAGCTCACCTCTCCCCTGGGTTTATGAATGCTTTTGCATTGAACCAAAGGTGCTTACCTAGAATAGACATCCTCTTCATATGTTGATTACATGTGATATGTTTGCGTACAGGTATTATTGATAGCAAGGAAATGTTGGGGGGCTTTGCTCACATTTTGCATCAGGACTGGACTGTAACTGTGCCATTAATGTTATATACATATATTGTATCAGACTTCCCTATCTCGCAGACCAGAGGACTGAGCTTGTCGGACGTTGACAGCCATTGGTCTCCACTCGTTACAGGTATTCTCCTAACATAATAATATGGCCACAATATGGAGACCACCGCACCACCACGATTCCTGGGTCATGTTGTCTCACTAACTGAAGTTGTTCAAGGCTTACAAGCACAAGTGCAAGAGTTACAATGAGAAATATTTGAAACGCAAACACAACTTGCGCAGCAACGCCAACAGACAGCTACTAACAGTGATTCAAACTGCTTCCCTGTGCCTAATAAATTCAGGGTGGAACTCCGCTTTAATAGCCAAGCACTCTTGCTCCACAATACTGTAATTTCACTCTGCCGGGGTCAGCTTCCGACTCAAATAGAGCACCAGGTGTTCTTCTCCACCTACTAGTTGTGACAAAACAGCCCCCAGACCTACACTGGAGGCATTAGTCTGGACTTCAAACTCCTTGCTATAGTCTGGGGCCACCAACACAGGCTTTTTACATAGCTCCTCCTTCAGGCTTTGGAAAGCTGCTTCAGCCTCAGGATTCCATTTAATTGCTACAGAGAAGCTTTTTCCCTTGGTGAGGTCAGTTAAGGGTGCTGCCAGTGTGGCAAAGTTTGGGAAGAAACTAGGAAGGTTCTCACTTGTTTCTTGGTGGCAGGGGCAAGCCAGTCTTTAATGGCTTCTACCTTATGGACTTGGGGTTTTATTAGGCCTCGCCCAATGGTGTATCCCAGATACCGGGCCTCTTCTAACCCTATGGCACACTTCTTTGGGTTTGCGATTAAGTCTACGTTTCTAATGGAGTTTATGACAGCCTGGACTTTGGGTAGGTGACTTTCCCAATCTGTGCTCCAAACAACCACATAATCTAGATAGGCTGCAGAATAGCATTGATGCGGCCTAAGGATCTCATCCATCCGCTGGAATGTAGCAGGGGTAAACGTGTGGAACAACTCTTTGGCGATGGTCTTGGAGGAAGTGTTTCTTAGGGGAACAGCCTCGGGATATCAGGTGGCATAGTCCATGATGACTAGGATGTACTGATAGCCTCTGGCAGACTTAACTACTGGCCCTATCAGATCCATGGCAATTTGGTCAAAAGGAATCTCAGGCGAGGCGTGGCTTAGCTATGGCGCTGTGAGGACGCTTGCCAAGGAGCTCTGTGCAGTGCCCGGGAGAAAGCTGCCAGGAGACGTTGGACCTCACCATCAAAACCAGTTTGGATCAAAAAACAATATATTTTATTAGAGTAGATTAAAAGTTGCGATAGTCAGACCTGAACAGATAGGTCTGCCATCAAAGGGATAACAATGGTGATGATACTAGACACTGGCAGGGGTTACATCGTGAAAACATACACAATTAACACACTAAAAACACAAACAGCAAAAAGGACCACTTGCATCGCCACAATGTGGCGGGGAAGCCCAACGCATTTCGATAGTTCTTCTTCAGTGGAGAAGTGGTCACAATTAAAACCTCAGCTGAAAGAGGTGGCAAAATTGAAGGTCAATATAAATGTCGAACAGTCATTCCCTTCCATCTCAGTCCAACATGAGCAAAAGGCGGGATGGATATCCGTTTGATCCTAAAAAATTGAAGAGATTGTCCAAGGTGCAGATATTGGAGATGGCCCTGAAAAGGCAAGAGACCAAGGACTCCAGTTGTCTAGTGATCCCTTGGGTATTGAAAGGTGGTCCAGAAAATATCAAAAATATTGGTATAAGTCACAGAGAAAGATAGGCGCAATGGGGGCCGGGTGGGATGGCAGTATGTACTGAGGATATGTCAGTTGTCAAATATAGGAAAACCGTTTATGGTCAGAGGGGTATGCATATGTCCGGCTCAAAAAGCTAGGATATATGCCAAGGGGGACCAGCTAGATCCTCCCATCGAGGGTAGGGTCAAGGACCAATATCAAGAGCCACAAAAGGGATCTGGAAAGTCAGTCTGCTCAGCACACCCGGCCCCACAGCAGTTCACGGCAAGACAAAAGATCTGCAACAATCGTGAGTACCCTGTCCAGGGAGATCCAGGTCATTAAACATCAAGTAGACCAGGTGGACTCTCGGGTCACCGAGGTGGAAGCCAACTCCGCGGACTTAGTGACGAGGGTGGGGGCGCTGGAGGAAGCCCAGTCCAGTTACCATAGACAGCTAATCCTAATGCAATTGGCCTTAGATGATATAATAGAAGGAATAATATCAGACTGCGGGGGTTGCCAGAGGCCACCTCTGGAGCTGACTTGAGGGCGACAGTCACCGCTATCTTTAATGGCCTTCTAGATAAGCCCCCCACAGAGGCTTTAGAGTTGGACCGGGTGCACAGGGTGCAGGGCCCTAGGGGTGGAGACCCGGCCCTCCCCAGAGACGTCTTGGCCAGAGTGCATTTCTTCAACATTAAAGAGGACATTATGCGCAGAGCCTGGGCCAGAGGCCGTTAGACTTTGATGGGGCCAAGGTAAAACTTTTCCCGGATCTATCCAAGATGACTCTTAGGATGAGGGGCACCCTGCGACCCCCTGCTAGAAAAAATCAGAGCTTCTGGAGCCACGTACCGCTGGGGGCACCTGTTCCACCTCGTTGTCCAGAGAGGCAAGGGCACTTTTGTTTTGAGATGGCCGGATCAGCTGTCAGACCTGTTTACCTTCCTTGAGGAGCCGGAGATTGCAATCCCTAACTTGTTGGACCTCCCCACCCTCTCCGACCTGGCATCATCAAGGCCTGCTTCCCCAAGGCCACAAAGAGCTAGGAGACGCAGACAACGTTCCAGGTCCCGGCCAGGGGTCAGGGAAATGCCATCCACCTCTGAACAGTGAGCAGCTGTACCCTCCCTCACCTGCCCCCTTAGTCTGGACCATTTGACACAAGGCTGGTCTGGGGTTTGCATTAGCCTTATCGAACTCCTTCCCCTTGCCCTGTTGGCCAGGGGCCCCTCCTTCAGGAACTCTTTATAAGTTTGGTCCGGGCTTCAGAGACTTTGGGGCTGCTTGCCCCCCCTTTGCTCTTCTGGGTCACTGACAGGCAGGATGCATTACATTGTATGTGTTAACATGGACCTGACCACCAGTTCCTAATGTGCCTTTATATTTCTTGATATTGCTTGATGTATGTTCTGCTGGTGGGGCTGCGCTCGGGCTCCTCTCCCCGCCACCTGCACCTTAATTTTAATTTTTTTTTTTTCCGGATGGCTGGGGGGGGGGGGTCCGAGGCTCCCAGTGGGGCGGGTCTGAAATGTCGTGCTCTGGGGGCGGGGGGGTGGTGTGGCCCGATTTGTGGCCTACGGGCGGGGGCTCTCGGGGGTCCTGCTGCTCTCAGGGATGGGCCCTCCCTCAGCTGGTGTGCCTTTGACCAGTTAGTCATATAGCTCTTGTGTTAAGTCAGTAGCTATGGGCTGTCAGGGTGTCCTTGGTGTGTGCGGTCGCTCCCGGGCTCCGGGGGGGGGTTGGCACTCCTGTGTGGCCTACGCCTTGGGACCTTTGCCAGGCCTTGCCGGGATCTCCAGATCTCCACGTTTGTCTCACAATGGGGCCTAGCCCCACAAGAACTGAATGATTTTCCGGCTAGCATGTCACAGGGGGTAACGACCGTGCACACAGATGCATACACTCCTCAGGCTCGCGTACTATGTGTTGTGTTTCTGGGGTGGGGAGGTGAGGTTTTGGTTTCCCCCCGTCGCTGAC
>BLSH010465125.1:194057-205178 GCA_018402905.1 Glandirana rugosa
CTGATCACAACTCGCTTGGGCCTGACATTGCAAGCCCAGGCATGGCTTGAAAGCCCACAGGCACCGTGCCTGGGCCTGGGCCTGTAAAGTTTTTAGCAAGCCCAAGCCAGGCCCCAAGACGATAAAATGAGGTGCACAACTCTTCGACGTCCCGTCGGTTAGTTGTTCGCAAAGTGACCAAACGGGAATCTTCGGTAGTGTCGGTACGGATGATTACCGTACCGACACTAACCGGTCACGTAGTACACTGGGTCGGAGAAATATTCGACCTCAGTGTCACGACGTCAGTGTACGAGGAACTCAATCACATCCCTTTCCATCGACCCCGAACGATTTTTGAAATGTCCGGGTCCGGGTCCGTGCCACGGACACCCGAAAGTTCGGTACGGACCCGAACGTTACAGTCCGGGTTCGCTCAACACTAGTCCTTACTGACCACAAGAATCTTGAATTTATTAAATCCGCAAAGAGGCTCAATGCAAGATAGGCAAAATGGACTCTTTTTTTTTCAAGATTCAATTTTGTAATTTCTTACAGACCAGGATGTAAAAATGGAAAAGCAGATGCCTTGTCGAGAATGTCTGGTGACTCTTTTACCAAATTAAAACCAGTGAGTAGTGCAACTGTAGATATATTTGCATGGAATTCTATGTACTCCAGGCGACTTTTACTGCTGTTATCTATACCCCCCCTCCCTTGTCCCCCCCTCCCTTTCCCTTTTTCTCTTCTGTATCCATAATATGTAAAACTCAATAAAGAAATACTGTTTAAAAAAAACTGTGAGTACTATCTTACAAGACAGACACTTTTTGGGAGTAATGTATCCTGCAGAGCTTCTTTCAAAGATTAAAGAAACTTATGATAGGGACCCACTCTTAAACAATTCACCAGGAAATTTGCACATGGACATTTATGAGGGGTGCTGGACCTTTGAAAAAAGAATGTATGTCCCTGAAGAGGTACAACTTAAGGTCCTTCAGCTGGTGCATGATTCTAAATCTGCTGGTCACCTGGGAATTAGGAAAATGTTAGATCACCTTGCTTGTACCTTTTGGTGGCCTTGCTATCAGAAAGATGCTAAGGCGTATGTTCTCTAATGTGAAACCTGTGCCTGACATAAAGTACCACCATCACGACCATGGGGATCCATTTACATGGATTTTATTGTGGATCTACCCCCTTCCAAGGAATTTACAACTGTCATGGTGGTGGTGGGCCGTTTAACTAAGAGGACTCATTTTGTGCCCATCACTAGCATTCTTACAGCTGAAGAAACTGCTCAAATATTAATACAATAAATTTACAGACTACATGGGCTCCCAGATGAAATAATATCAGATCGAGGAGTCCAGTTCACATCACGACTATGTAAAACATTCTGTTCTACTCTGGAAATTGAAGTTAACCTATCAACTGTCTTTCATCCACAATCAAATGGGCAGACTGAGAGAACGAACTTTAGAACAATATCTTGGTTGTTTCATCTGCCATCTTCAGGATGACTGGACTAAATATCTAGTGTTTGTCAGGAGATGCAAGCATCCAGCAAGGGGAAACAGATCAATTGGCTGCACCTAAATCAATTAGGACCATACGGATAAGAAAAAAAAGATGTTTTATTTATGAAAACGACACACTTCCAACATCAAACACCATTAAACATAACCAAGCAAGTGAAAGATAATGAAACAAAGCAACCCCAAAATAAACACCTGACTATCTAACTAACTAAATACAAATATAAAAAACACACATATAAGCAAAACAGGCAGACATCAGATGAGGAGAACAGGGAGGCAGATTACTGGGAGCAGAAGGTGAATAAGGGAGCAGAAAGCAGGTTCCAGGAGGTCAGAACTCCAGGTCAGGAACACAGATCAGGACAGGTCAGACTAGGGCAGGATATGGCTTGCATGGAGAAAACTGCAGCACTGGGACTGGGTGCAAGGCGGGTTTATATAGTCCCAGCAGTCCCATCAGTTGTAGCCTAACGACCTGTATACTCCATCTGCTGGGAGACATCCACTGGTGGCCATCAGAACTACACCTTTGGTTCTCCATACAACAGTGCCACCAGCAGGTGACCCGAGCAAGTACACAGGTCCTGACAGTGTTAGCACAATTTGCTTACAATAACTCCTGCCATGGTTCCATCTCTCAAAGCCCATTCTTCGCCAATTATGGATATCATCCATCTTTTATCCTCGGAATGCCTGTAGAGTCATTTTTACCACCTGTAAATGCAAAGGTGTCTGCTTTACAAAATAATCAGGAATTACTGAAGAAGACCTTACATGAAGTTCAATTATCCCATAAGGAAATTGCAAATAGACACAGATGAACCATTCCTCCTTATTAATTAGGTGATAAGGTCTGGCTATCCACTAAACACTTACAACTTAAACTTCCTTCTCATAAATTTGGTCCTAAGTTCATTGGACCCTTTGAAGTAATTTCACAAAATAATCCTGTGGCCTACAAACTTAAACAACCACCTTATATGAAGATCCATCCTGTTTTTCTCACAGCTCTTTTAAAGCCTTTCAGAAATAATCCTTTTTCTGCTCGTACACACCCCCCACGAGACCCTGTCCACGTGCAAGGGGAAAAAGATAAAATTCTTGACTCCCGTACACATTGTGGTAAACCACAATACCTATTAAGATAGAAAGGCTATGGTCCACAGGAGGATTCTTGGTAGCCTGAGGAGCATGTTCATGCCCCTAGACTAATAAAAGAATTTCACCAGAGATTTCTGCAAAAACCTGGCCCTAAGACATCCAGAGGATATCCTAGGAGGAGGGGAGTACTGTCAGAACCTGGACTCAAACCTGGGACCTCTTCAGTGTCTGGCATTGATTCTTCTCACTGAGCTATCTAGGATGCTGCACAGCTCCCTGGCTGATCTGTTGGACATCATGCCTGATCCATTGGAAAACCTGCCAATGTCTGCCAACCTGCCTGGTGTCTTGATTGCCTCTCCCATGAACTTCCTATATAAGCTTTGCCTCTGCACTTCTTATTCCCAGATTATTGTGGTCTTTTCCTGCTTACTACCTGAGCTACTTCTATTGCTGTTTGGAAACCACTTTGGCTTTTGACCCCGTCTATGAAACTCTCCTCCTGCACCAAACTTGGCTTGTGACCCTGATTACGAAACTCTTCTCCTCCATCGACCTTGGCTTGTGACCCCAACACTGATCATTGTTATAGAGATTCAGACTTCCCTATCTCTCACAGACCAGAGGACTGAGCTTGTAGGACGTTATCGGCCATTGGTCTCCACTCATTACGGGTATTCTCCTAACATGGTGGCAAGTCCAGTCAGGAGATCCGCTTCTGAGAAGGACTTGTTGCTGTGTAGTGTAAACGATGAATTACTGCAATGTGATGTGAAAACTGACAAGACATGGAGCCAAATGCTCTGTTTGCGGTGCAGTGAGGGGGCATGTTGTTTCCAAGTGCCCATTGTCCCAGTTTTCAGTTCAAGGGGACGTGACCAGCCAAAGGTCAGTGTCTGCAGTTGGGAAGCCTGATCAGAGTGCCTGGCAGTTGCCCATAGCAATTCCTGTGATTTCAAGCCTGCAGACTGGGTGAGAAAAACTGACTATGTGACTGCACACACTGGAGTGGAAAAGACTCCAAATGGGAGATCCCCTGTTTGTGCTAAAAAGGACTTGCCTTGCTGCAGTGCCCTGTTCAGTGGGGAGGCAAGTGGTAAATTTAAAGCTGACAATGTCAAGTATAAGTATGGAAATTGTGGAAGTGCTGCTAAATCCAATAACGAATAGAGTAACACTAAATGAATAGAATAACAGTGAATGTGAACATACAATACAATACATAAAACTGTGCTAACATGTGCAAAGCCAGCAATATAAAAGTGCTTGTGTTAAACCCAGTGGAAGGACCCATTAGTTGCTGGAATGTCTTCAGCTTTTCCTATGTATTCCTGTGTTCCTGTTCCTGATTCTGCTTGATTTCCTGATACCGACTCAGCTTGCCTTGACCACTCTGATCTGCATACCCAGCTTGACCCCTGGCTTAATCCTGTGACCTCTCTCCTGCCTGCTGCTCTTTGTTTGACCCTCGGTCTGCCTTTGACTGTGCCTCTGCCTACTTCCAGTGTTTGACTCCTGTTTTGGCTACCGACTACGCTCCCGGCTACTTATTTGCAACCAAGTGTACCTGGTACTTTTGCGGGACTCCAGCCCAGCAATATATCCCAAACGCAGCTTGCCATTCTGCAGACGTCTCCTCAGCGTGCCACAGTCTGTGACCCCTGCCTCTTCGGGCACAGCATTCCCTGTTCTTACCTTCAGGGGGTGCTCTGTGCCAAGCTGCACGGGAAGCCCTCTTAACACCTCAGCTTCCAAACAGGTAACTGACAGTACAATCCAGCCAAGATGTCAGAGGCCAAAGGAGGTGCTTCCCTGCTCAAGGTGCTGTGTCAACAAGTTGCAGCTTTAACCCAGGCAGTGACAGGATTGCAGGAGGGATACTTCCAGCTGCAGGGACGTCTACAGCACCTAACTATGTCTCCTGCTGCAGCTTCTCCTCATCCATCTGCCTCGTCAGCCCAATAACAGCCAGCTCAAGCCCCTACTGTGGTGGTCCCACCTCCTGAACCAAGGGTCCTCATGCCGAAACGTTTCTCTGGTGATCCAAGGAAGTTCCAGTCATTCAAAAATGCCTGCCGCTATACCTGGCCCTACAGCCAAGAAATTTTTCCCTAGAGACTGTTAAAGTGGGGTTTATTAGATCCTTGTCTGATGAACCTCAATCCTGGGCCCATCACCTACTGGAGCAGAAGCACCCGGCTACCAACTTTGTGGATGCATTCTTTGAAGCTATGTCTTTGCTTTATAATGACCCGCAACGCACAACCACGACTGAATCTGCCCTTCATACTTTACAGCAATGGCATCGACCTGCAGAAGATTTAACAGTGGACTTCTGTAGGTGAACCACAAACACAGGGTGGAATGAAGCTGCACTCAGACATCAATATCAGCTGGGACATTCTGAATCTCTTAAAGATGAGTGCAGACCCCCGCTACACTTGAGGGTCTTATTCAGCTGACCATCCAACTTGAGATGCCTGAGGGAGTGACAGTTGGAATGTTCACAAGTATACCGACCAGTATGGATGTTACCAAGAGTTCCCCCTGTTCCTGCACCTGTTCCGGTACCTTCTTCAGGAGAACCTACACAGCTGGGCTTTTCTAATCTCCACCTATACTGCAGAGAGAGCATTCACTTCCTGCACACTGTCCTGTGAGGCCCAGTAAGTCTTCTCTCCATAGCCCTATGTGTTTCCAAGTTTCTGGGGCCTCCCCGTCTCATCTCATTCTTCACGTCTCGTTACAAGTGGCAGAAGGGGAGGTCCGAACATCAGCAATCATTGACTCTGGGGAGTGCAGTTGCTTCATGGACACTGCTTTAGGTTCATTTGGCTGATGGAACCATTCCAAAATCTGGTCCCATCATACAAGAGACTATACCTATACTCACTTCAACGGTCATAAAGAATTTCTTTGTTTTGATGTCCTCTGTTCCCTAATGTTTCCTGTGATCCTGGGGATTCTGTGGTTATGGGCCCACAATCCACATATTGATTGGGTTAAAGGGGAGATCCTCTTCACGTCCATCTATTGTCTCAAATAATGCCTTGCTCCTGAATCTTTATCATCGGCTAGCTGTCTCACCGTCCAACTGACTTCAAACGCCAGCCAAGCTATACCCACAGCTTATCATGAATTCTTGTATGTAAGAGTCTTTACCTAAACACCAGCCATATGATAGTCCAATCAAATTGCTACCATGCACAGAGATTCCATTCTGACGGATATTCCCACTATCAGAGACTGAACTGAGGAGAACCTAGAAAAGAGGTTCATTCATCCTTCCTCCTCTCTGGTCGATGCAGGGATCTTCTTTGCACAAAAGAAAGACAATACCCTCAGGCCGTGTGTGGACTATAGAGAGCTCAACAAATTTACTTTCAAGAACAGTTATCCCCGCCTCTCATTCCCGAGCTCTTTCAGAGATTCCGTGAAGCCAGGCTGTTTACCAAACTGGACTTATGAGGGGCATACAATCTGGTACGCATCCAAGAGGGTGATGAGTGGAAGACAGCCTTATGTACCCACTTCGGGCATTTTGAATATCGAATTGTGCCATTTGGACTGTGTAATGCCCCAGTCATCTTTTAGCATTTTGTGAATTATATTTTCAGAGAATTCCTGGATCTGCAAAAGCAGATAAATGCAATGTTGAGAAGACAACCATTCCATTTCTTGGCTTAATCATTTCCACAGATGGTGTAGCCATGCCTCTTGAAAAGGTGTCAGCCATCCTGGAATGGCCAGCCCCTACCGATAAAAAGGCATTCAGAGATTTGTGGGGTTTACTAACTTTTATCAGCGATTCAATAAAGACTTTTCTAGCATTATTACCTGAATCACTCATCTGAGCCGTCAACACACTAGTTTCCAGTGGTCACAAGAGGCTCAGGATGCTTTTGACAAATTAAAAGCCGTGTTTACATCTGCCCCTGTCCTGCAACATCCGGATCCAGCTCTGCCCTTTATTTTGGAGGTTGATTCATCAGAGATCACCACAGGGACTGTCCTAAGTCTCCTCAGCCTGCCACAGCGGGTGACCCCTGCCTCTTCCAGCACAGCACTCCCTGTTCTCACCTTCAGGTCTCCAACCAGGTAACTGACAGTGGTGTACTTCAACATGATGTGTTTAATGTGTCCGATGCTGAGCCACTTTGTCCTGCGTCTCCTTGCCCAGTTGGAGAGGGGCTGAGTAGTACCTCTAATGGGAATTTGAACCAGTGCAGTCTGGGATGGTATGGCTAGATGGATATTAACAACTGTAGAAGTCAAGAATGATAATGAGAAATATATTTCTGACAACGCTGATGTCAGAGAAATGGGCATTCCTGCGGGCATGCGCAGAAAAAGGGTGCATCTGTGCGATAGGACAAGACGGTGTACGCGCATGCGCAGTGCACGCACACAGCGTGACCCATGAGGCCTCTTGCTGGCCTATAAAAGGCTGTCCATATGTCACCCAAATTGCTGGATTGTCTCAGCTCACCAATGTTCCTGAACCTGTGTCCTGTATCTTGCTGAATTCCTGTTGTGACCCGGCTCGGCTCTTTGACCTGCTCCTGATCTGCTCTTGTATTTGTCCCCCGGCTTGCCTAATGTAATATGCTCTATCTGATCACTTGTGTTTGACCCTCGGCCTGGATAATGGACTCTGCTCTATCTGATCTGCTCCTGTGTTTGACCCTCAGCTTGCCTAATGGACTCTGCTCTATATGATCACTTGTGTTTGACCCTCGGCCTGGATTATGGACTTTGCTCTATCTGATCTCCTGTGTTTGACCTTGGCCTGCTTCACGGACTTTCCTGCCCAATCCTCCAGTCCTCACACCCTTTGTGTGCTATGCCTCTGCCAAGCCTTCATGGTCATCCTAACACAAAAGACTGCTTGCTCAGCCACAGGCTGCTTTGGCTTCCTTTCTGCACCAGATCCGCAGCTCGCCACAGTCTTTCAGTGATCTCCAGCACAAGTCGCCTCATCACTACTGGTGACCCATGCCACCTGTTCCAACTCCAGGGGTATACTGCGTTCAGCCGCAAGGGGAGCCTCTCTCGGCATTTTGGCCTCGGATCAGGTACTTGATAGTACAATCTAGCCATGTCAGAGGCCAACAGAGATGGCTCTCCCCTCTAAGCACTTTGCCAGCAGGTCACCACTCTCACCCAGGCAGTACAGTGGCTACAGGAGTGTTACCTTCAATTAGATGGCTGCCTGAAACACCTAACTGTGTCTTCCGCTCCTGCCGACGCAGGGGCACCCTCCACCAGTCCCTCGGCAGTTGCTTCATCTTAAGAGCAACCCAACTCTGCTCCTGCAGTAATGTTACCACCTCCTGAGCCCAGGGTACCCACATCCAAATGTTTTATGGGGAATCAAAAGAAATGCAAGGCCTTTAAGAATGCCTGTCTGCTATACCTGGTCCTCCAGACAAAGTACCTTCTCCTCAGAGTCTGTAAAAGTAGGGTTCATTATATCTCTACTATCCGAGGAACCCCAGGCTTGGGCCCACCATCTATTAGAACAAAAGAGTCCCATGTTGAACTCTGCTTATACCTTCTTTGAAGCTATGTCACAGCTATATGACGATCCTCAATGCATGGCTACTGCAGAAGCTGTCCCGCATAACCTGCTTGAAGGAAAACATCCGGTAGAGGATTACACCGCGGAATTCCGGAAATGGTCCGCTGACACCGGATAGAATGAGGCCGCTCTTAGATATCATAACCACTAGGGGCTCTCAGAGACTCTCAAGGACAAACTGACCTGAGTGGAGATCCCTGCTACCCTGGAAGGCCTGATCCAGTTAGCCATCATGCTGGATCAGTGCCTGCGGCAACAGCGGTCTGAGCGCCTCCCAACCAATCCACCTACCTGGTTGCTACCCAGGATCCCACCAGTTCACACTTCACCACTCGTCCAGACCTCCTCCATGACTTCACAAGGGGAACCTATGCAACTAGGCCTAGTCTGCTCCCCTCTCACCTTGGATGAGAAGCAACGATGTCGGCAGTCCAATCTGTGCCTAAACTGTGGAGGAGCAGGTCACTTCCTCCGCAAATGTCCAATAAGACCCAGTAAGTCAAAGCCACAGCATGTCATGAACTTTCAAGCTGCTGGTCCCTCTGCATCTCACATTGTCCTCCCTGTATCCTTGCAGGTTGCAGAAAAGTTCTTGTTCAAACAATTTTATTGCAAAGAAAAAAAAAGGGGTACAAGGTGTACAAAAGAGTAGGCAAGCATGCCTAATATTCATTGAACAATCATAATACAATGAGGTACATATTCATAGGGATGGGGGGTTAACACCCACCCTCTGTCTAGCTGTAGGGTACTGATAACAATACAGTTATTCTTGTTATTATTGAACCGGCAATACATGGGAAATTGTAACCTGCGGCTGAGGATGTCAACAGAAGAATTTACGGTGCTGTGGCTTGCGTTTTCGTGGCGTTGTATGGCTATCAGTTAGCTTTGTAAAAGCCGGAGGTTAGCCCTTTTCTTTCAGTCATATATATGTTATGGTGAGGGGGGGTAGTGCCCCTATAGAGAAATATGTAGGTAAAGGTAGAAAGACAGGAGGAATGAGAAAGGATAGAGAGGGGGAGTGAAAAAAACCTTTGGGGAAGGTCTTAGAGAATAGGATGAGGATAGCCGGGAGGGGGAGGGTGTCCGTGACAGGATGGTTATAGTTGACCTATGGTCAGTGGGGTTTACGGGGTTATGGGCGTAGTAAGGTCTCATCGAAATCTATCGGGAGAAAGTGACGGGTCCAGGGTAGCCATGTTCGTTCAAATTTGGGAATAGTGTCTGAGATTGTTGCTTCAATTTTGGCGTGAATCATAGATTTAGTTACTCTATGTTTGGCTTATATTATGAGAGGGATGGGGTCTTCCAGGCCTTGGCGATCGTTTGCTTCGCAGCTGTGGTGACTTGCAGGACTAATTTGAACTGTGTTTTGGTGATCTCTTGGGGTTTATGGTTAAGCAGAGCTAGGGCAGGATCGGGTTTGGTTGGCTGATTGAGGAGTGTAGAGATGATGTTGAATATATCTTCCCAAAATTTGGCCACTGTCGGGCAGTCCCACCATATGTGAAGGTGGGTGCCACTGTCCGTGCATCCTCTGAAACAGGTTGAGGGATACGATGTTTGGTATTTGGCTATTCTTGCAGGTACCAAGTACCACCTGAATAGAACTTTATAGTTTGCCTCGGAGGCGATTATGTTCTGAGTAGCCGATTTAGTGGCCTGCCAGACAGTAGTCCACTCTTCAGGGTCTAGGTGTATGTTCAGGTCCTGTTCCCATTTTCTGACGTATGAGAGGGATATGTGCGGTGGGGGGGTCTAGTAGGAGTTGGTATAATTGTGAGATTAGTCCACGCATATGGGGGTCGCGGTTGCAGGCCTGTTCAAATATAGTTTTGTGGGGTAACGTGGGGTCAGATGGTACATGTGGAGTAAAAAAATGCTTGAGTTGAAGGTAGCGAAATATTTCAGCTGGTGGGAGATTATGAGTTTCAGATAGTGAAGAAAATGTTTTAACGGCTCTGTTCGTGGTAAAGGAGTAAGCTCTGAGCAGGCCTGCTGATGACCAGTGATGGAACGAGGAAGGTGAAGTCCATGCAGGGGAGAATGAAGGGTTGTGTGAGTAAGAGAGGAGTGGGTTATGAGGGGATTGTAGCTTGTATTTAAATTTGAGTGTGTTCCATATGCGGAGTGAGTGCTGGGTGGTTGGGTTTGTAATCGTCTTTTGGTCTTTCAGTTGAAGCCATAGAAGATTGGCTGGGGAGAGAGGATCGCATTCTACTGCCTCAATAGTCACCCAAAGGGGTATTTCCGTGGTCGCATGGTATTTTGTTAGGGGAGAGAGCTGGGCTGCGGTTGCAGAAAAGTTCAACCATGTTTCCCATCATCCTGGGACTTCCGTGGATACACGCCCACAATAGGCAAATAAACTGATTTAAAATAGAAATAGAGTTCCTAGAAGGCTCAGAAATTCTGTAGATCCAGGGAGTAGAAGAAATAGTGGGAAGCCGTCACCAACACCGCACACACTGTCTCTTAGCCCCTGAGGTGGACCCTTATTACAGGGGTCATAAGTAGAGTTGAGCGAACACCTGGAAGTTCGGGTTCTGCTGGTCCGTCCGAACTTCGGGACAAAGTCCGGGTCCGGGTCCGGACGGAACCCGAACGATCGCACGGACAACGAACCCCATTGAAATCAATGGGGACCCGAACTTTTAGGCACAAAAATGGCTGTAGGAAAGTCCTGGAAAGCCCCAGAGGGCTGCAAAAGGAAGTAAAATGGGGGTAAGGGTAGGGCAAGTGCCCTACAAAAAAATGGGGACAGGGAAATAACTGTAAATATTTTTAAAAAAATAAAAACATAAAAAAAGCAAAAATGGAGGTGAATGTGGATCATCTTCAAACTGTGTCTGAAAAGTATTAATTAACGGTAGAAGCCATATAACTGTTCTAAAATCATCTTCAAACTAGGGCAAG
>BLSH010465125.1:235518-246120 GCA_018402905.1 Glandirana rugosa
TACTAGTATCTTGTTATTAGACAGGGAATGTCGTTGTCGTCCTTGGACTGGGATATCCTCATCCTCTACTAAAATCTTGTTAATAGACAGGGAGATTCGTCATCTGAGATGGATCAGGTCAGTCTAGTAAGACATAACGTCCTACTCTAGACGTTATCTGAGATGGATCAGGTCAGTCTAGCAAGACATTACGTCCTACTCTAGACGTTATCTGATATGGATCACGTCAGTCTACCAAGACATTACGTCCTACTCTAGACGTTATCTGAGATGGATCAGGTCAGTCTAACAAGACATTACGTCCTCTGCTTTGAGGGACAGATTGCAGATCTCATCCTGCATTACCGAACAATCTGCTTTGAGGGACAGATTGCAGATCTCATCCTGCATTACAGAACGATCTGCTTTGAGGGACATATTGCAGATCTAATCCTGCATTACAGAACAATCTGACTGGACTAGGTAGAGTCTATTGCAGATCTCATCCTGCATTACAGAACCATCTGACTGCACTAGGTATAGTCTATTGCAGATCTCATCCTGCATTACAGAACGATCTGACTGGACTAGGTAGAGTCTATTGCAGATCTCATCCTGCAATACAGAATGATCTGACTGGACTAGGTAGAGTCTACTGCTTAGAGGGACAGATAATTGTTCTAAAATCATCTCCTACTCCTATAGGGTCAGGTTCCTGCTGTTGCTGTAAGGGACAGATTATTGTTCTATGATCATCTCCTAGTTCTAAAGGGAGAGGTTCCTGCTGGTCCTGTAAGGGACAGATAATTGTTCTAAAATCATCGCCTACTGCTATAGGGTCAGGTTCCAGCTGTTGCTGTAAGGGAAAGATTATTGTTCTATAATCATCTCCTAGTTCTATAGGGAGAGGTTCCTGCTGGTGCTGTAAGGGACAGATTATTGTTCTAAAATCATCTCCTAGTTTAGACCGGCCTCACACAGCCATTGGTATACTTGTTTTTTTGAATATTCCTCAATATTTTGGGGGCTACCCCAATCTAAAAAAACAAACAAACAAACAACAAAAAGTGTTGGCTACCTCCTCCTCCTCCTTCTCCACCACTGCCACTTCCACCTACACTGCCACGGTCACAGACTAGTCAACCTATAGGCTCCTACTCCACATCCACCCCCCCTTCCCATTTTTATTATTTGATTTTAAGTTATTTTCCCTATCCCCATTTTTTGTAGGGCACTTGTCCTACTCTTACCCCCATTTTACTTCCTTTTGCAGCCCTCTAGCACTTGCCAGGACTTTTTTACAGCCATTTTTGTGCCAAAAAGTTTGGGTCCCCATTGACTCCAATGGGGTTCGGGGTCCAGGGTCAAGTTCGGGTAACATTTGGTACCGAGCCCAAACTTTTTCGTGAAGTTCGGCCGGACCCGCCGAACCCAAACATCCAGGTGTTCACTCAACTCTAGTTATTCATTGTATACATTTTCCCATAAATAGAAAGATTTAAGAAGAGCATCTGTCCTGTTCAAGCTGAATGTCAATGATTTGATGCAGCAAGGATTTATGGATTGCTATAGACACAACCCGGGTTTTGGATAGTGCAGTCAACCTGTGAAACCATGTAAGGTACTATTTGTTGCGCCAAGTAGATATGTGATCCAAGCTGAAGTGCATTTTCTCAAAGAGAATAAAAGTGACCTTTTGTTTATAGAGGGGGTACAAAATCTGGGAGTGTTTGGTGGGCGAATTAAGACCCTTGGAGTTGAAGGAACAAAGTTTAAATGATTCCATAGTAGCGAGTCTGAAGAACAAGTCCGGAGCACAGGCCCTAAAAAAAAAAAAGGGAAAGGAGTGAAGGAGGAGGGAAAAAAGAGAAAAAAGAAAATCAAGAAGAGAGGAAAAAGGGTATATAACAACTGGCTAAACACAGCTGGTCTGTTTTAATTAGGTCAACAGAGCTTCTGTCATCTAAGCGGTGAGAGTAACCATGTAATTGCAAGCATAGATGAGATGCACCCAACACATTGGAGGGTGAATCATTACAAATAACACAAGGCTGAGCCACGGTGGTGAGAGGCTGAAGCATGAACACTCACGAATAGCAATTAAACATACAACGTGCAAAAAAGTGAAACAAATACCAAAAGAATACTGCATTGAAGACAAGGGGAAGATACATGCTGGAGTAATCACTAATAACAGCTCAGACAGAGCCCAACATGACTAGCAAAGGCATTTGCATCTTGTAGCACAGGGGGTCATGCCCCCAATAGGATGGGGATGATGAGGTTATGGGCAAAAAAAAAGCATTATAGGGACCTCCAGCATAAATACATTCCCTAAAACATAGCATAACTAATAGCATTATTCGCAGTTGTTGTATCACTGAAGTGTAGGTGCAACTCCATTTTAAATATGGTGTCATTGTCCCCCATCAGTAGCAGTAACACTCTAAGGTGGGGAAACAGTCAGGGACAGTCCAATGCACATCGGCAGATCGGGTAAGGGCAAAAAGGAAACTCTTCAGAGCTCCCTGGAGAGTGGATTGTTGGAGGACTGGAGAAAGGTGTTCCAACTTTTCAGGTTCCGGCACTGTCACTGTGGGTGTGGTGTTGTTGAAGGGGGAGAGCTCTCTAGCCAACCAGTTAGGCACTTCAATTGGATCTGTAGCGAGGAACCAAAATAATTCCAGGAGTTGGTTCGGATGGGGGGAAAAATGAAGAAAAAACCCCTCCCACAGAACTCCCCTTTTTCTTTTTTCTCTTTTTTCATCTTTCTCTCCCCCCTTCTCTCCTCCCTATAGACCTCTCCTCTGAACTCAGTCCATCCCAATGCATGACATTGCTTCTTATCACCTGCAGCATCACAAGAGCGTTGGCAACAACCCATCTCCAGGTTCCAGGCTAGTTGTTGATTCTTCCACCGCCTCAAGTTAGTCACAGTCTCCATTCAGTTTCCATCCTCATCTTCACAATAGAACAATAGCTCCCGCAAAGCTCTCAAATGAGACTACAGTATGCCAAATGTTCAAAATCTCTATGCCCACTACATACAGTATAGGAGATGGAACATTACTGACACCCACACCAAAATGATACATCACTATATGAACCATCTTCATATTTTACAATTCTTTATAATGTTGCACCCAATTATCGCCTCTGAAATATTATAAATATACTAAATTTCATGTGTACATTTGGAATTTTAATGCAAGCCCCTCAGATTTTATTGTAAACACTTTTATTTCTGAATTGTTTGTGATGTGTTTAAATTTTTTATTGTATACCAGCCCTGATGAAGGGGGAGGCCTTTCCCCCGAAACGCATTGGTTTCTTGTGTACCCTGTGAACTGTATTGATTGCCACACTTTTTCTGAATGCTCAACAATCGCAGCAAAATCTCGCTGCATTTGGGGTGCCATTAACAATGAATGGCACTCAAATGCATATTGCGTGTTTTGCTGTGATATCAGATCAATTTGGAATCATGGGCAAAATTGTGGCAATTCTGCCCATGATTCCAAATCTCTAGGTGTAAATGGGGTCTTAGAGACAACCGAGTAAGCCTGGGTTCACACTATAGCGATGCGGGAACCAGCGCGGTTCCATTGCTTGTTCCGGCATCACATCTCCCCCACAGGCAGTTCACACTGCCCTCTGCAAACCGCTGGGAGTGTCAATACAAAGTTAATGACACCCCCAGATCTGTTCACAGATTGCAATGCGAACCGTGAATTTGCACAGGAATCAGATCTCATGGGTGTGAACACACATGCGATCCGATTCCAGTGTGGGGAAAAATAAGTCCCTGCACATTTTTTTATGTGAATCCAATGCGAGTTCAGCCATACACACTGTATGGCTGAACTCGCATTGCACAGACATCGCATGTGATCGGCACAGCAATGGGGGTGTGAATCACATGCACAATGTCTGTGTTTGCATATATGTGAACCCAGGCTTAGCCCTGGTTCACATTGATGCTACTTTGAAATCGCTGCTACTTCACTTGAAGTAGCGCCATTTCAAAGTCGCAAGGTCAGCGCAATTTCAAGTGCTACTTGATAGACATCTGTGTGGCTTCATGCACAGATGTCTATTGAAATTGCACCTGAAATCGGCAAAAGTAATGCAGGAACTACTTTTGCCAATCGGTGCAGAGCTGAAAAATCAGCATTGCACCGATTGGAACAGTGCCATTGCTGCCAATAGGCTGTGACTTGTCATGCAATTTGACCATTCAAATCGCATCACAAACTGCTCCAGTGTGAACCTAGGCTTCATGTCAGAAA
Organism: Glandirana rugosa; assembly: GCA_018402905.1. NCBI lineage: Eukaryota > Metazoa > Chordata > Amphibia > Anura > Ranidae > Glandirana > Glandirana rugosa. The sequence continues at coordinate 239,787 of BLSH010465125.1, forward strand.
AACCCCACTTGAACAGCTGAACTTTATATGGACTTGTGTTACTTGCATTGATGGCAGGTGTGTACTGACTACTATTTAAATTATAAGTACACCTTTTCAAAAAAATAATAAATACACATCTTTTTGCAGGTAAAAAAATGTGCATTTATTATTTTTTTATTGGGAGCCTGCAAAGCATTGCAACTATGATCAGCAGATTGTGGGTGCTATGCAGGGCTCTTGCAGACTCTTTGTGTAAGCTGTGTGCTTGTAGCTTGTATGAGCATTCAGTTACACACTAAGGGCCCATTCACACCTGAGCATTTTGTAGCTTAAATATGCCTGAAGCCTGAAGCTACAAAATGCTGGAGGGGAAAAAATCAATGGTTTTCTATGGCGATGGTTCACATCTCCATTCAAAAATGCCTGAAGCCAAACGCCCTAAGCTTAAACTACTCCCAGAGGTATTTTTGTTGCGCGAATTGGGCATATTCTGGCATTTCTGGTCAATTTGTATTGGTGTAAATGGGCCCTTACAGGAACTTTTAATGAACGACCACAGCCGCAAAGGCTGTCTGTAGTTGTAGTTTCCCACTCACAGAATACTGTAAATGAGTGATGTGGCTGGTTGGGCAGAGCCAGGGCCACATCTTTTTTAAATGGTGGCAGCAGACAAGTGGAGAAGATGGGGGTACGGGGGCAGCTGCCGCACTAACATGTTACACCCTAAATACGGGTGTCACATGTTAGAAAAGGTAAACTGATCCTTTAAAATCTGTTTGAAAATGGTTGGCTAATTCTGAACACAGCCACATCTCTAATCATAAGAGGGTGTATATATTTATTTCCGTTTTTTTTTTTATTTCATTCTACAGACTATAGATCATATTAAAGGTGGAGCAAATTCAGAAGTGATTTATCTTGGTCTGATTGTTTACATCCCAAAAACCTGGCATTTTTACAGGGGTGTGTACACTTTTTTTTATATCCACTGTAATATATATATATATATATATATATATATATATATATATATTGTTTTTGCAATATGGGATGAGGAATGGTATGCTGGGGAATGGTCTTGGACTATGTAAGTCTGTACTGTGCTTGACTGTGTGTACTTGTATGAGAGAAGTGAACTCAGACCACATTAAAGATTCTGCACGTCAGTTAGTCTCCTGTATGAGGTCCTATAACTGAGATGTTGGTCCAAAATTATATACAGTATATATGCACCAAATTCTTATCATTGCAAACTCTAAAAAATACCCTTTGAAAGCAACCTCCCTTTCAGCCAATTTGATTCAACAATCCACAAATCTCTGATCCAACTGAACCTGTCTTGTTGATTAAATCACATCATCCCTATGTGTATAAAAGTGTATCAAGTAAGAATAATCTGTGTTTCCTTAGCAACCAATCTATTTTTCCTTTACATGTTTGTAGAAAAGGTTAGTAAGTGTAATAAAAATCGTATTTACTGGATATAATGGACAAAAAAAGTTATAATTTCAGAATTGATGAAAATAACTTCACATCAGAAGTCCCCTTCAAATCAGATTTTTCTGACAGGCCCCCCATCACATCAGAGTTGCCCCTTCACATTAAAGCCCCCCTCATCCTATCAGAGGTCCTCCATCATGTCAGAGGCCCCACTTCATAACAGAGTCACCCCTTCAAGTCAGAGGCCCCCTTCACATCAAAGTCTACCATACATATCAGAGCCCCAATATACATGAGAAACCCCATTGCATCAGAGTCACTCCATCATATCACAGCCTACCCATCACCGCAGAGCCCTTCTGTCACCACAGAGTCCCCATCACAAAATCCCCAGTCACACAGACCCCCCATCATGGAGCCCCTCAATCACACAGCCCCTCCATTAGAGTTCCCAAATCACCCAGCCCCTCTTCAAATCAGAGTCCCAACTTTTGGCAGTATGCAGAAGACAAGAAATGGAGGAAGTCATGAGGAGGTTGATTTGTATCTTCTCTTGAATGCTGTTGATAGCCCTGCATGCCACCTGCCCCGGATAAGAGTAATGCATTGCTATGGCAGGGGAGCCCACACCTTGGTAACTCATGATGCTGATTCTTGGAAAACTGGATCCCATGTTTGCAGGGTCCCGGGGAAATCCAGATGGCCCCCTGGGTTGCCACAGCATCCTGGCTGTGAAAGACGGATCTGACTGACTGACTTCCCTGGCTTTGTTTATAGAGAAAGCAGGAGTGCAGCACATAAGGTTGTTTCTGTAACCGGGGATGGGTGCTACTGGGTTGGCTGAATTAGCAGACAGCTTCAGTAATGCCCACCTCCAACAATGGCATCATGATAGAGCTGATAATGCTGACAAATATAGGTGGGTGTACATGACAGCCAGGCCGCTGACAGCCAACATACAGAATGTCAGAAATCCTGAAAGAGGAGCATCTTCCAGTGAAACACAAGGTAACATACATGAACAAAACAATAAAGGAAGAGGATTTTGTAAGAGGGTATAGTTTCTAGTAAGCCTTAGGGAATTCAACCCTCATACAGTGTAAAAGCTCAGAGTGAAATTGGACACCTATACAAGTTTTCAGATTAGGAGGAGGCTTGGCATAGTACAATCAAAATTCTTTAGATGCAAAATATATATGTCATTTTTCAAACTGATAGTAACTTGTCTGTATGCCCACATATGAAGCTGCTTCCTATGGTGGCATACATGTGGGTGCTCCCAAGCGGGGCTGTGTGTGCCCACAGACACACACCGCATGAGTTGGCCCCACTCCCTTTCCCTTAGCTCCTTCCTCACAGGATTTGACGAACACCACAAGGAGCCAATTTCCCCATGCTGCTCTTAGCAAGCTTGTGAATGCAGCGAGAGGGGAGAGAAGAACTGTAAATGGGCACAGCACTAGATTGATGAAGGAATCAGATAAGTATTTGACCGTAGAATGCATTAAGGTCTAAAACATTTTTGATTTTTAGCACCACTTTAAGTTGTACAAGTTGTAATCATATCAAATAGGCACCTAAAATGCCAGAGCAGACAGCTTTTGGTGTCTGCAGTCCGTTTTGCCTTTCCTCTAAAATGCCTATAGAACCCCAAAACTTGGTATTCTCTATAATGAAAATAGCTATTTTGTCTAAAACATTAGCATTTGGCTTCACTGATATCTTAAATTGTCACAAAACTGTGCCATCAGGCAGGCTAAGGAAGAGTGTGGATATGAGTTCAAGTGTTTTCTTCCTAGATGAATATCCATGAGCTCTGTTTTTGTTTTCTTTTTGTAAGCTGAAGCAAGAGCTACGGACTGATCAATACCAATTCCCAGCTAAAAGCAAGTTTCCACCAAAGAAAGGGATACTTGAAATGGTCCACTATTGGTTGGACCTGTAAAGCATTTAGTGACTAGGGATGGGCCGAACACCCCCCGATTCGGTTCGCACCAGAACATTCAAACAGATAAAAAATGTGTCCAAACATTCAAACACCGTTAAAGTCTATGGGACCCAAACATGAAAAATCAAAAGTGCTAATTTTAAAGGCTTATATGCAAGTTATTGCCATAAAAAGTGTATGGGGAACTGGGTCCTGTCCTAGGGGACATGTATCAATTGTGACAAACAGCCCATGTCAGTTATTGATGGGGTATATCTACCACATAGAATCTTGAGAATCTTAAGGTAAATGTGTGGCAGGGAGAGGTCTGTAGGCAGCAAGGGGTTAAGTACTGGTCACACCTTGCTCCCCAGCTGGGGTATATTTTTGTCTGACCTGGGTGTAATCAGTGGCAAGGCTGAGAGAGAAGGAGTAGGCTGTGAGGGAACATGCCTGCAAAGACTGAAGCAGACTCAGTGAGGTATATTTGTTAGCCAGGAGGCTTTTATTCATGTAATGGACTTTTGTTTTTGGACTGTTTTTTCTTCCCCTGCGAGGGAAGCCTTTCTGTTATCCTTATTTGCTGAATGAATAAACATGGGCAAGAAGCCCTTAAACTGACATATAGCTGGATGAAATGTTTGAGAACCTCTCCACTTGAAGCTAATCACCCAGAATTGGTGGAGGATGCGGGCAAGCCCTCCACTTATCCACACTGAAAGGCAAGTTTGCATTGAAATAAGCTATGTGAACATTGTGTCAGCAATGTTAAAAGGACAGCAGTGTGGGTCTATACCACTTAAATGCACAGGGTACTGCAGTGTAAGTTGTGAATCTGCAGCATGGAGGACTCGATATAGGCCTTGGTCCAAAGTAATGCTATACTGCAAACAGGCTTTCAGAAAGTCCTGGCTCAGCAGCAGCAAGCTGCTGCACAACAACAGAAAAAAAACAAGAATGTTGGTGGCTCAGTAGCAGCAAGCCCAAGCAACCAGCCAGCAAGCTGGAGATGCCCTGGCTCAGGCAACTGGGGCACAAGTGGCTGCTTTGGCTCAGGCAGCTGAGAAAGACCGACAAGCCATAGCAGAAGTACTCCAGCGGATGCCAGCCCATATTACAAATGTCTCCACAGGGTCCCCTGGTGACACCCTGCCAGACACCAAAATTCACCTTCTACAGAAAATGACATTCCAGGATGATGTGGAAGCCTTCCTATGTACTTTTGAGAAAACTGCTGAGGAGCAGGCCTGGCCTAAAGACTGCTGGTGGCCCCACTGTTTGCAGGGGACTCCCAAAAGGTACTTTGACTTGTCCACTGAGGATGCCCAAGATTATGACAAACTAAAAGCTGAAATCTTGCGGCGTCTGGGAGTCATCATGGCAGCAAGAGCACAGCGAGTACACAGCTGGAGTTTCAAGGCAGATGGATCTCCCTGCTTACAAATGTATGACCTAATCAACCTGATCAAACGGTGGCTGCAGCCTGAGATACTCACAGGGCCCCAAATAGTGGAAAAAGTTGCAATGGACCGGTTCCTGAGGGCTCTACCTCCTGAGTTGCAGAGGTGGGTGAGTTAATCTGATCCAAATTCAAAAGATGTTCTGGTTGAGCTGGTGGAACACTACTTGGCGGCAGAGGACCTGGTTGCTGGGTCTCCAGATTCATGTTCCCTGATGGTGAAAAGACCCCCTCCTGCGGCTGCCCGGTCAACCCCAGTAACACAGTTGGTAAAGCCGAAAAGAGGAATTCCTGAAAGGCCAGTGAGAATGTTTGCCATGAAGTGGCTGTGTCCCAAAACCTATTGCACAGTGTAATATTGTATAGTATGTAAGTTTCGCTCCGAATTAAAATTCGGACAAATTTTCATATTTCAGAAATTCATATGTATCCAAATTTCCGAATTGCAATAGTACCGAATTTACACAAATATGAATAACGAAAAATAAAATTTGGATGAAATTCGAATGCAAATAATTTTGGAATCATTTTTGAATTCAAATAGTTTTCGAATTCAAAAAGTTTTCAAATTCCAATCGTTTTCAAATTTGAATTCGAAACGTCCTCGAATTTTAATCGTTTTTCAATTTCCAAAGAGAACAAAGTAGAATAGAAAACGAAGGAATAGAACAGAAAAAAAAATAGACTAAAAAGGAATATTATTATTATTATTATTATACAGGATTTATATAGCGCCGACAGTTTGCGCAGCGCTTTACAATGTTAGGGCAGACAGTATAAATTACAATACAATTCAATACAAGAGGAATCAGAGGACCCTGCTCGTTAGAGCTTACAATCTAGGAGGGAGGGTTAAATGATACAAAAGGGCAGTAAACTGCGGGGGATGAGCTGATTGAGAAAAAAGGAGTGTAGTTATTAGGTGGTGGCAGGATAGGCTTCCCTGAAGAGAAAAGTTTTCAGGGATCACTTGAAGGTGGATAGATTTGGGGCCATTCCGACAGATTGGGGTAGGGAGTTCCAGAGGATGGGAGAGGCTCGGGAGAAGTCTTGGAGGCGAGTATGAGAGGAGGTGATGAGGGAGCTGGAGAGCAGGAGGTCTTGGGAGGAGCGAAGAGGACGGTTAGGTTGGTATTTTGAGACAAGGTTGGTGATGTAGCTGGGAGCAGAGTTGTGGATGGCTTTGTAGCTGATTGTTAGTATTTTAAATTTAATTCGTTGGGCGAGTGGTAGCCAATGGAGGGATTGGCAGAGGGGGGTGGCAGACGTTGAGCGGTTTGTAAGGTGGATGAGTCTGGCAGCGGTATTCATGATGGACTGGAGAGGGGCTAGTCTATTTAAAGGTAGACCAGTGAGGAGGGAGTTGCAGTAGTCGAGACGAGAGATGACCAGGGAGTGAATCAGGAGCTTTGCCGTTTCATTGGTTAGGAAGGGACGTATTTTAGAGATGTTGCGGAGATTGAGACGGCAAGCCTTAGAAAGTGATTGTATGTGGGGCCAAAAGGAGAGTTCAGAGTCCAGGATAA
>BLSH010465125.1:267957-290024 GCA_018402905.1 Glandirana rugosa
TGGTTAGTCGAAGATTGAAGTCGAGTAAGTTAATCGAAATTGTTATTTTGGACCTTCGACTAACGAAAAAGACGTATCGACGTGGTCTAAAACATGAGAGGTCGAAACCATTTAGTTGGGGTGTTGCAGATACAACGGCACTGTCCGTCCGTCGTCGTCTGTGACGACGGATCGTCATCCATATCATTATCCTGTCCCAATACGGGGCATGTGTGCCCTGCTGCTAGCACAAGTTGTGCAGCATGAGTGCTGGCAACGTACGTCTTAGCAAGCAGACACCGCCGTGAAAGTTGTCAACTTGCATGCGTCGTACGTTCAACTGTTGAAAGTGCCGCCACAGACGAACGATTCTGCATGCAACGGTCGTGAGTACGACGTGTTGAACACGATCGTCGTCCCGTGTGTACGGGGCATAACCCTGTCCTATTACTATACCTACTGCTAGGCAGCAGTGTCTGCTGCTGCCTGCCTGTCACGGCAACATAGACGTTGTGGGGTTGATTTACCAAAGCTGGAGAGTACAAAATCTGGTGCAGCTATGCAGAAAAAGCAATCAGCTTCCAGGTTTTATTGTTAAAGCTAATTGAATGAGCTGAAGTTAGAAGCTGATTGGTGTCTATGTAGACCTGCTGCAGATTTTGCAATCTCTAGTTTTAGTAAACCAGCCCCTATGTTGTTTGCCAATTAGAGGTGAGTGAATTATGACAAAAAATCTACCCCTGCAGTGATTCAGTGACAAGGACTCCCTTATACAAGGAGATTATTTGATTCTCCTGGTGGCATAAATTAATTTTAAAAAGTGGTCCAAAGGAGAACAAATCTAATTTTTATTGGGTTACCAAGGCAGTGCTTCTGCTTGCACTTCTAGTTTTTACCGTTCTGTGTATCTGATGAAATTATTGTCAATATAGAGATAGAATGAGTGTATATGTATATACAGTATACACATATATGTCCTTTGTTATACACCCTTCTGAAATTTGTCCTCCGGATTTGCATATTGTGGTGCCATGCTGCACCCCATTGCAGTATTCATACACTGAGGATAAATGTCTTTATCAAAACAGAAATAATTGTGCATTCAATTTAATTCAATACGTTTTATAATATTCTCAGCATTGTATTTATGGTTTGGTGAGGATAACAGAAATCTGCGACATCAGAAATGCCATCCATAGTTACATAGTTAGTCAATATTCCCTCCCAGTCTAAGTCCTGGAGAGCAGCCCTCATCCTTGTAAAATTTGCTCTCTTAAAATTAAGTGTTTTTATCTTTCCCATATGTGTTTGTTGCTTGCAGCCCAATAAACTGGACCATAAAATTGTCCTGTAATAGGTTTATACATTTTTGCCCTTTAACTGTCCCAGCAGTGCCATTACTCTAGTTAATTTTCGGGTAGTTAAAATCCCCCATTATAATCACTGTCCCAGCCCTTGCAGCTCTTTCCATCTGTGCAAGGAGCAGAGTCTCCACCTCCTCTTTAACGCTGGGAGGTCTATAACAAACTCCAATGATAACCTTTGTAGTGTGCACACCCATATGCAGATCTACCCATAATGCTTGAGACTCATCACACTCTCCATCAACTAGGTCCTCATTCACACTCGCTTTGAGATAATTTCTCACATAGAGACAGACACCCCCACGCTTCCATTTTACCCTGTCTTTCCGAAAGAGAGCATAGGCAGGAATATTAATAGCCCAGTCATGTGAAGAATGAAGCCAAGATTCAGCTATACCAATCAAATCATTGTTCTCCTCATGCACCAGAGCTTCCCACTCACCTATTTTGCTTGGCAGACTCTTGGCATTGGTGAGCAAACACTTTAATTCACTCTCACATTTTGCACATGCATGTTGCATATTTTTAATTTTAGTACAAACAGTACTACAAACAGTACCATTTCCAATGATTGATTGTAACATGGGAACCTTCATATCATCTTCCATAGCCCTCCCCGCATCTTCCCCCATTCCACCCACCAATAGGGGCTGACCCCTGTCTGGCCTGTCTACCCCATTATAATCAAATGCACCCTCCCCCCTCAATCCTAGTTTAAATACTCCTCCAGCCGTCCCATAAACCTCTCCCCTAGCACAACAGACCCCCTTCCATTTAGGTGCAAACCATATTTAGCATATAGGTTGCACTCTAATGAAAAGTCAGCCCAGTGCTCTAAAAACCCAAAGCCCTCCTCCTTACACCAGGTCTTTAGCCATGCATTCAGGGCTCTAATCTCCCCCTGCCATTCCTGTGTTGCACATGGCACAGGCAATATTTCAGAGAATATTGCCTTGGAGGTCCTTCCCTTCAACTTGCAACCTAATTCTTTCAATTGTTTCTTAAGGAGCCTCCACCTTCCATATATTCTGTCATTGGTTCCAATGAAGACCAAGACAGCTGGGTCATGCCCAGCCCCTCCCAGTAGTTTATTAACCCAGTCCACCACATGCCGAACCCTGGCACCAGGGAGACAGCAAAACATTTGGTTGAGGCGATCCTGGCGAAAAATTATTCTATCAGTACTTCTAATTATAGAGTCCCCAATTACCACCAACTGTCTAGGCCTGCCTGCACTTCCCCTACCAACCCTACTAGATGGGCTGCTCTCCTGGCTGTTAGGGGGAACAGTGACATCTAAGACTGCCACCTCTGAGTTTGCCACCCCCACATCTTCACTCAACGTGGCAAATCTGTGAGGGTGCTCAAACCCAGGGCTGGCCTTCCTTTTCTGTGAGCCCCTATCACTCCCTCTAACTGTATAAGCCCATCTACCTACCTTATAATCCTGACTTACCCCTCCACTCTCCCCACTAACCCTACTAGCCACCTGCTCAGTGAGCAGAGGACCCCTTTCAAGGTTAGCAGCTCTGCCCAGCGGCAATTTGCTCCTCCAGATCTCTAATGCGAGCTTCCAGAAGGGCAACCTGCTCACATCTGTCGCAGCGGTATCCATCCTGGAGATGTTGCTCCATAGTTGCATACATGCAACACACTGTGCACTGTACAAAGCCTTCAATCTTGCTAGCTCACTTTTTCCCAGATACAACAACAGTAATAACAGGAAATTTCAGATGTTACTTACAGGTTCTGAAGACTCCTGTTATAATCTCTTGTTTTAAACTCTGGTTTTTAACTCACCACTTGTTCAGAGGTCAAGCAAGCAAAGAGGGAGCAATCCTTCTGAGAGATATTGCTGTACAGAAAGTTTTCATCCATAGCCACTACAAATATATTTGGTGGTAATTGCTGTATATCATTTGGTTTGTTCAGGAAATCAGTTTCTATCTTTCAAAAATCAGTATTACAGACTGAATGCTTTAGATATTTTATACAATGCCTGATATGTGTTCAGTGATTGTACTCATACCTGTTATATTAAGTCTGCCTGGATTCATACCTGTTATAGAAAGTCCGCAGGGATTTACAGGCTTTTGGATCTTTGGCAGCATGTAAAAGTTCCTACTTTCTGAATTATCTGGAATTGCGCTAGTAAGCTCTGAATGCACATGGAATAGTAGTGTCTTAATTATACTTTTTAGTTGTTGAGTAAACTCTTGGATTGTATCATAATCCAGTTGTTATAACAATCTGCAAGCTGCCTATTGCACACTTGTATATCTGTGTTTGTTACACCTTTTGCACTCCCTTTATCTCCTGGTTTAATGGTGTTGACCTGATTGTTGCAACTCTTGAAAGTCTGTTCACTTTAGTGATTAAATAATTTATACAATTTTCTTTTGCTGGGTGGATATCAAGCAAATAATGTTTTAAAGTGTACCCAATGCTCTTTTAGCCATACTTCTCCTGTGGGTCACGGTAGTGCACTCCTGTGACCCAGATTCAGCCTACAGCGGGCTAAAGTCTGCTGTCGGCTGATGTCGCAGAGCTGGTCTAGGCTCAGTGGGGATCCCAACAATAATGTCAGGATCTGCCTAGATGCCTTACCAGCAGATAGATCAGCCACTTAGCGCACTGCTGAGAGCCTCAGTCAGTTGCTCCCTCCCCTTCACTGTCTGGCACTCCAGTGAGCTCTGGAGAGACAGAGTAGAAAGCCAGTGATTGACAATCACCGATTCATGCTCAAAGTGGATCCAGGAATTGAGTGATCCATGGTCTTTGATCACTCAGATCTTGGTATAGTGCCGGCAGGGGACAGCTGCAGCATTGGACTGATGTGTATGTGTATGTTTTTTTTTTATACTCACCCTTCTCTTTTATGAGACCTATTTAGTTGTTGGGTAAAATCATGGATGGGATCATAATGTTTTTTTTTTTGTTTTTGTTTTTTATAGCAAGTATCACCTTAAAGCTACCTCTTGCTCTCTTGTATATTTTGTGTTTATCACAACTACTGCATGATTTTTATCTGATGTATTCCCCGCGATCCCCCACTGGGCTACTCTCCCCGCACCCTGTGTAATAATTTAAAAACTGCCATGTTATTCATTCACAAGTCCCATTTACCATGGCAGACAGACTGTAGTCCTCCATGAACTGCAAGTGCACTGGTAAGAGCCTTCATAGTATATTGATTCTTCCTGCATTTTAGTAACCGTCTGCCCATATTGAGGTGTACTGAGTGTAGGTGTCTGACACTGTGCCTGCAATCTATTGATCACAGGTGCAATGCTTTGCAGGCTCCATTGTAAAAAAAATAATAAATGCACTTTTTTAACTTGCAAAGTTATGTGCATTTATTATTTTTTTTACAAAAGGTGGACTTAGCCTTTAAGTAGTAAAAGAAATATAGGACATCTCTCAGATAATTTTATCACACGATGGGTAGCCAGGGTCTGATACAGGTGTCTGTGTTCCAAAGAAAAGTTGTTGAGTAATTGGACAATTCAAGCACCATTTCATATCTACTAATAACTTAAAATTGACCTGTCATCTCTCTCTCTCTCACACATACACACAAATAAGCAATAAAAATAAAAAAAGAGCTTTCTACAAAATACAAAATAAGTAAGGATTGCCTTAATATTTTAAGACCACACCCTTAGAGGAAACCATTGTGTCTGGTAAATGTATTAGGAAACTACCATGCCATTTCCAAACTCAGCTGCACCTCTGGAGGCTTTGTTTCTTGCTAGTGGTGGGCTGAACACCTTACGGTTTGGTTCGCCCCAGAACTCCCGAACATGGAAAAAGTTTGGACCCAAACCGCAAACCCTATTAAAGTCTAGGGGACCCGAACTTGATAAATCAAAAGTCCCCATTTTGAAAGCTTCTATGCCAGTTATTGGCCATAAAAAGGGTACATGTCCCTGGGGACATGTATCAATGCAAACTTTTTTTTAAAAAAAATTGTTTTTAAAGGAGCAGTGATTTTAATGATGCCTAAAGTGAAACAATTAAAATGAAAAAATGTTTTAAATATAGTGCCTGGGGGTTCCTTTATCTGCTGTAACGTGACACATCTGTACCGTGTATAGAACCTGCTGCAGCAAAACTGACTTATATAAAGAAAAAAATGACATTTAAATTACCAGCAATATAGTACCAAAAAAAGTGAAAAAAACAGTGTGGGGGTCCCCCTAATCTATACCAGGCCCTTTTGGTCTGTTATGGAATTTTAGGGGAACTCCACGCCAACATTAAAAAAAAACTGCTTGGGCTCCACCCAAAAACCATACTAGACTGTTATCTGGGCATGTAGCCTGGCAAGCCAGAAAAGGGGGAATGAGCAAGTGCCCTCCCTCCTGAACCATACCATGCCACATGCCCTCAACATGGGGCGGTGCTTTGGGGTGGAGGGCTCCCCAGATCCCACCCCCATGTGAATGAGTATGAAATATATAGTACCTCTACCTTTTCACCAAAAAGTGTCAAAAAGAAATAAAAACTCAGTTTTGACAATTCCTTTATTAAAAATAAAAATGTCCCCTGTTGCCTGCGATGAAGGCTAACTGCCGCCTGCCTGCTTCTCCATCTGACAGTTCTTAAATAGGCAATGGGTGGGGCCATCTAGCAATGTCACCTGGTGGCACCACCCCTGTGTGACATCATCAATCAGTGCATGCTGGGTCAGTGACGTCATATGGGGTGGTGCCACCAGGTGATGCAGTAAGGTGGCCCCACCCCTTACCTATTCAAGAACTGTCAAACGGTGAAGCAGGTAGTCAGCAGTTAGCCTTTGTCATGGGCAGACCTTCTAATTTTTTTGGTTCCAGCGATGGTGGCGGGCAGCATGATTGGTGATGGATCTACATAAGGGGACATTGTTTTTTTTTGCATTTTTAATAAAGGAATTGTCAAAAACTGCTTCCTGTTTTTATTTGTTTTTACACTTTTTTTGGTGAATGGGTAGGGATACTATGTAGCCCATATTCATTCACATAAGGGGGGCAGGATCTTGGGACCCCTTGTTAAAGGGGGCTTCCATATTCTGATAAGCCTCCTGCCCGAAGACCCCCATAGCCCAGGGTTGTGGGAAGAGGCCCTTGTCCCCATCAACATGGAGACAAGGTGCTTTGGGGCAGGGGGCAGAGCACCCCCCATGTTGAGGGCATGTGGCCTGGTATGGTTCATTCCCTCTTTCCTGGCCTGCCAGGCTGCATGCTCAGATAAGGGTCTGATATGAATTTTGGGGAATTCTTCTATTGCTGGCAATATTTTTTTTTTCATTCAGTTGTCAGCGGGGAATCTCTTTGACAGCTGATGACTCATCTGGTCCACTCCTTAAGGAACAGCTATTCACTGTGCCCTGATTGGGAAAAGCTTTGCCAAATCAGGGCTTAGAATGCACTGAGCAGCGCACAGTGCATTGTGGGGAGCTTGGTGGGCGAACATCACACCAAGCGTCCCGCTAATATGAGTGTTTAGCGAATGGGCGATGTTCGGGCCAAACTTATGCTCGGCCCAAACCACTCACCCAACACTATTTCCTGCTTGTTATGGCCTGTGGGACTATTTTGGATGCAAGGGCAATCTGTGATTCTCCCCTTAGGTTAGATGATTCCAGTCCTCTTGTATAAACTCTATGGGGGATATTTACTAAAATGCTTGCAGAATCTGTTTCAGCTGTGCATAGTAATCAATTAGCTTCTTGTTTTTTTTTTTTTAAGGTTTAACTGAAAATGCTGGTTAGAAGCTGATTGTTTACTATGCACAGCTGCAACAGATTCTGTGTGCAGCAGTTTTAGTAAATCCCCCCCCCCCCCAATATATGTATAAATTGACACATGTCCTGTGCAGTTTATCCTTTGATACATTTAAGTGGAAAGCTGTTTTACAACATGTAATACCTTGTGTATCATACAAATGTAACGATTCTGCAAATTTGCACTATATACAGTAACTGAACCAGTCATTGGCAGTTCAATTGTGGCTGGAGTAGGGTTGCCACATCATCCTTTTAATCCAGGACACATATGAATTACACAGGTTTTGAGGCTAATTTAATGCAGATAAGGCACCAAGTGACTTTAATTATCAGCCACAGAACCTGTGTAATTAGTATGTGTCCTGGATTAAAGGGATGATGTGGCAACCCTAGGCTGGAGTCTGTTGTCTGCCTAATCTTCCTGCTCATACTGTGGGAGAATATAGTTTATATAAGCAGCTGCCTGATATACTTTTTGCATGCTTTCACACTTTTGCAACTTGTCCTGGGACTTTGGACTGCAAAGTTGCATGACAAGTCATTCCCCATGATTTTCAATGAGTACCATTCATATCTCTGCGACTTCAAAGTAGTCCCTGCACTACTTTGGTCTGAGTTTGATGCGACTTGAGGTCCATATACCTCAAGACTACACAGGCGTTGCTTCAAGTCTCATCAAAATTGCGGTGAAACTCACGACTTTCAAGTCACACAAGTGTAAAAGGGGCCTTAAGGTTACCATTGAAAGTTTGCACTGTAGAGTTCAGTTCAGTTGGGATTGAAGCCTGCTGTAGGTCAGCATCCCTAACATTGCTATGGGAAAATACACTTTATATAAGGAGCCAAGTGCTAAACACATATGTGCAGGCCTTAAGAATGAACTATGTATTAGACCCATGAATGATGTATTCATTGACAGTCACCATGAGGTAGGTGTTTGCCCTAAACTAAGTTATGTGCATTGGGAGACAGGATCACAGATGAGCTCAAGGTACAGTCCGAACACAATTTCAGATGGAACTTTGGCTGCTTAGGAGTTTTGGTGAACATCGAGTTTACCCATTTGGCAGGAGTTAAACATCATATATAGCGGTACTAAAACTGTACATGACATCTTCCCTCTGTCAATGATTGTTAAGGATGCTGGCAGCTGCATGGGCACCGAGAATCCCTGCCTATGTAAGCAAAGGGGCAGGATCCCAATAACATCATTGACCATATATTGTCACGTCCATATATGGTCAATGACTTCACCAGGAGACCTCTACCCTTTGTATATAATAGCTTTCATTCACCAGGCTTTTCATTCAGTGGGTGACAAGCAAAGTGGGACACATCTCGGTAGTGGCATTTGTTTTCTTTCAGCAGGTTTTCAGCCATCAGGCATCGTGATTGATGTGGATGTGCATTGCTGAACAATGTGGTTGATGATGGGGTTACAGTGAGGGATATTTTTGAAGATTTACATTTTTTTTAAAAATAACTTGTCAAACATTTTGATGTCTATTTCTAGGGTTATGCTTTTTTTGTGAATGATTACCATACTTATTCACTTGGGGGCCTGATATCTGGGTGCCCCCTTATTCTTTAAGGGGGCTTTTAGACTCTGATAAGACCCCTTAAAGGGCCCACAGACCCCTGCAACCACGGGGCAAGGAAAAGAGGGCCTTGTTGAAAGCATCTTCCCATTTTGAGGGCATGTGGCCTGGTATGGCTCAATGCGGGGTGCTCGCTCCCCACCCCCCTCTCCTGGCCAACCAGTCTTCATGCTGAGATTAAGGGGTTGATTTACTAAAGCTGGAGAGCTAAATCTGGTGCAGCTCTGCAAAGAAACCAATCAGATTTCAGCTTTTATTGTCAAATCTTAATTGAACAATCTGAAGTTAGAAGCTGATTGACTACCATGCTCAGCTGCACCAGATTTTGCACTCTCCAGTTTTAGTAAGTCAACCCCTAAGTGTCTGGTATAGATTTTTGGGGCCCTCAAACATTATATTTTTGTTTATTTTGTGTGAAGTGCCTGTTAAGATTTCATAGGGAACCTCACACATTTTTTTGTTTTGTTTGAGGCACCCCTCAGAGGGTCTGATATGCATTTTGGAGGGGGGGGGGGGAGGGGGAATATACACAATGTTTTTCATGCTTGCTGTGGGATGCACTACAGCAAACATATATTTTATGAAGTAAAATAATAGTACAGTTTAGATTGTCAGCAGATGACATTAATTGTCAGCTTCTTTTTTTATTTTTTTAAACAGCATACAATATGTCCCACAAATTGCATAGCAGACCCTTGGAAAAAACAAAAGGCACTAGTAATAACAGCTGTCAGTCATTTGCTGGCAGTTTTGTCAGCATTTGTGTACATCACAGAGATGCACCCCTGCACAGACAATAGACATGTTTCACTTTAACCACTTCCCTGGCGGTGGGTTCGTTATAGGGTTGCCACATTACCCATTTAATCCAGGACACATATGAATTACACAGGTTCTGTGGCTGATTAAGGTGGTAATTAAACTTACTTGGTGCCTTATCTGCATTAAATTAGCCTCAGAACCTGTGTAATTCATATGTGTCCTGGATTAAAGGCATGATGTGGCAACCCTATTTCGTTACCCTGACTGGACGTCTAATGACGTCCTCAGGATAACCCACGATAGCAGCGATTAGTGGTGCTGTGGGTCAGTCTGACCCACTGCATTACCAACCGAGGTAAAAGGCTTCCACCGGAAGCCTTTTACCAGGTGATCAGCCATGACCAATCAAGGCTGACCACTGTGTAAGCAGGAAGAGCCATTTATCAGCTTTTACTCTGCTCAGGTCTGCAAACCTGAGCAGTGAAGAGCCGATCGGCTGCTCCCCTGACAGGGGAGGGGTCTGCACTGAGCATTTATCAGTGCAGACCCCCTCAGGATCACCACACTGGATCACCAGGGAGCCGACCAGGACCACCAGGGAGCCCCCCCAAGGATAGCATAAGGAGGCCGCCCAGGACCACCAAGAAGAAGATCAGGAGGCCACCCAGGGACCACCAGGGAGCCCACACTAGACCACCAGGTAATGGGCATACAGTGCACTGTAGGAATGGTACTGTGCCCATATGTGATGTCGCCAGTGCCACCCCTAACATTTGCTATATGCACCAGTGCCCACCAGTGCCCACCTGTGCCACCTATCAGTGCTACCTATCAGTGCCCAGCAGTGCCACCAATCAGTGCCCATCAGTGCCCAGTGCCACCTATCAGTGCCGTCTATGAGTGCCCATCAGTGCCGCATATCAGTGCCACCTATCAGTGCTCATCAGTGTTGCATATATGTGCCCCATCATCAGTGCCACCTTATCAGTGCCAATCTGTACTGCCTCATCAGTGCCCACCAGTCTAGCCTCATCAGTGCCCATCAGTGTAGCCACATCAGTGGAGAAAATGTACTTATACAAATTTTTGTGACAGAAACAAAGAAAAACTTTTTTTTTTTTCAAAATGTTCAGTCTTTTTTTATTTGTAGCGCAAAAAATAAAAATGGCAGGGGTGATCAAATACCACCAAAAGAAAGCTCTATTTGTGGTAACAAAATGATAATAATTTTGTTTGGTTACAATGTCTCACGACCGCACAATTCTCATTCAAAGCGCAACAGCACTGAAAGCTGAAAATTGGTCTGGGTGGGAAGCGTTTTAAGTGCTCGGTATTGAAGTGGTTAAAGCGTTTGTTAACCTAAAAAAAAGAATGGATTCTGTTCCTTTTAAAGCAGTGGTTCTCAACTCCTGTCCCCAGGACCCGCTAATAGGCCAGATTTTTAGTATTACCTTGGGGAGATGCAGACTAGAATACCGCAATCACTGAGCAGCAAATTATATCACCTGTGATGTATTTCAGTTATCTTGCATACCTGACCTATTAGTGGGTCCTGAAGACAGGAGTTGAGAACCACTGCTTTAGGCTCCATTCACACTAAAGCCTCGTACACACGGGACGACGATTGTATACAACAGGTCGTACTAACGACTGTTGTATGCGATATAGATCGTTCGTATGCGCGATTAGAACAGTTGAACACACGACGGTCGTACAAGGGTGTTGTATGAGCAAACTTGGTCATACCGACAAGCGGTCATACAACCATTGTATCGTGTGTACAGAGCAGTTGGTACAAAAAGCTGTATTGTGCAAAACACGCATGCTCCAAAGTCAGGAACGGCCGGATGCTAATTACATGCACCATAACGTTCTTTCTGTGCTTGTACGATCGTGTAGTGCAGTCAGTATGCAAGTTACATTATGCAACATACGATTTGCGATGATCGTACGTATGATCGTCGTCCCCTGTGTACGAGGCTTAATGCGTTTTTTGATGCATTTTGCAGAAATGCAGGGAATTTTTTTAACTTGGGTTCCTATGGAACAATAATAAATAAACAGTAGGGATGGGGCGCTGTCTTTCATAATAATTGCAATGTGTAAAAAATAAAAAATGCATAGAAAAGTGCTACAGTTTAGTAATATCTGGAATATCTCATAATGTGTGTTCTCTTTTAATTAATCTGAAGCTGTCTCTTTCAAAAATGCTACCAGGTAAACTTTTTTTATTGCAGTATATTCATCAATATGCTCATAACTCCATTGTACTAACCAATTACTACTGGTATCCAACAGGATATCAACCTTAAAATCAATGCGTTAAAAATAAATAACTGGGGGGCATGGCCGGCTGCAGTCAGTGATGGACGCCTGACTGTTCCTCTCCTCTCAGCCTGGAACTACCAGCCACTCCACAGCACTATTTTAGCACAGGAGCCCCCCTCGATCCCACAGACGAGGGGCCCCACAGCTCTCACACACCCCTCGCCGCAAGTTAGGAAGAAGCGGAGGATCGGCAGCGGCCACAAAGCTCCGTGAGGCAGAGCCGGCGCCTTCTCTCCCCGGCCTGAAACAAATCCCAGCCGACGGCATTGAGGGCACCAAGAGGATGGGTGAGCACTCTCCCCCCTTTCCACAAGCACCTAGGTCGCCCCCTACACAACACCGCTCGGCCTCCCAGCGCGGACTGCAGGATACGGAGCAGGGAGCGGCTCCCGGCATAGTGCTTCACACAGGCGGCATCTGCTATCTTGCGGCCGTCTCACAGGCCCCACCACATACCTTCCCATCTAAGCCCCAGCTACACAGATACCCAGACGTTGTCCCTCCAGCGGCCTCCCTACAGCCTACTCTGACTGTCTAACAGAGTAGTGAAGTAATCACATTAGAAAGCCGCAACATTGCCATCACCTAAAATAGCGGCCGCCATCTTGTGACCAGTACTGAACCTATAGTCTCCCCTGCTCTCATCCACCTTGAGTGGAGCAATCAAAGCCTATGAACACACTGCAGACACTCCAATAACCCCTCTCCACGGTTCAGCCACATTCCACGCCACCAGAATGGGCCTAAGACCACAGCAGCCACAGCCCATGCCGCAGCAGGGAGAACGGCCGTCATCTTGTGACAGGTAAACCATCAGAGACAGAATCCTCCACTGCACAAGCTGGGATCCTCTGGCTACCCACAAGGATCACCCTCATCCACACCCTCACAGCTCCCCCTCTCGGTCCATCTGAGTTTCTCCGCAGCCCTCAGCCACCGCAGCTTCCACGGGTCATACCTGCCCCAAAGGACAAACTTCCCCTTAATCGCAATCGCGATTTGCTTGATGATCAAATCTGCTCCGCAATCCGCAACTCTCCTGGCAACCATTAACATCTACCCTGGGTCAGCCTGTTCAGACACCATTTGAGATACGGGAGAACGCCATTTTGGGACCAAACACTCAATACACCACCCAGAAGACAACCCAGTCGCGGCCTCCTATCCAAGCTCTCCTAGTCAGGCCTATCTCCTGCTCTGATCATCCCACAGTTAGTGGTCTGCTGCTGGAATACTGACAATGGGACACTGCCAGCTGAATTTGGGGACAAGTGTATGCCCAACACGAAAACTCCCCAACAGGGTTCTCATTGCCGCATATCAGACTTTTTCCTTAAAGACAACATGCAACAATCCCAAACCGGGCCTGTCGAGTCTTTGCTTTCTATGCCCTCCCCGACAACAACTGAACTGCAAATACTGGCCGCCTCCCCTGAAGAGATGGACAGCTCGGAACAATGCACCCCCCCACCACAAGGGGCTACGCCCTATAGGGGCAAAAGGGCAGCTCAATCACCAGCACCCTCACCTTCTAAGGTGTCTCTCTATAAGAAACAACATTGGAGCGGAGATCATGCCAGTTCCAGTCCTCGAGAGTGCCTAGCGGATCTTCCCACCAGTGATCAACTGGCTTCAGAACACACACTGAAAATGATGCTCCTCTCACTACAAAACAACCTCAGAAACGAGCTCCGATCATCCCTGACAGTGCTCCAGACCAGAGTAGAGCAGGTAGAAGTCCGTATTGACACCCTAGAGGGGCAACTGGCGGAGCAGACCTCAAAAATTTGGAATGTTCAGAAGAAATCATTCAACACTCTGAAGATATACGTTACCTGCAGGCTAAAGTGGCTGACCTTGAGGATCGTTCCAGGAGGAACAACATCAAGTTCAGGGGCATTCCCGAATCAGTCAAGCCTTCAGAACTCATATCGTTCCTCCACCAACTGTTCCTTAAGCTCATTCCGCAACTGACACATTAGGAACTTATGATCGACAGAGCACACAGAATAGCAAAGCCTAACTACTTACCAGAGACAGTTCCGCGAGATGTGCTAGCTCGCATAAATTTCTATCAAGTCAAGGAAAAGCTTATGTCGGCAGCGTGAACGAGTAAGACCCTTCCAGATCCTTACGCTAGCATCTCACTCTACACAGATATATCCGCAGAAACAGCCAGGAGCAGAAAGGAATTTACTCAAGTCACCTCAATCCTTCGAGAGCGAAACATACCATACAAGTGGGGCTCTCCAGCTAAGCTGATCATCACCTACCACAATCAACCCACGACCATTATCTCCCCTAAAGAAGGTATGAAACGCCTACTGAACTGGGGAATCATATCCCCTCCGCCTCCGCACTCGGATCATCAGAGATCTCAACCACCTACCAGGGGTCGCCCGTCCTCATGCCTCACCCAAGGCCGGGATCAACATCACGACCATTAAGTAGCTCCCCACAGGCTATGGCCTGTCACTCCTAACATCAAGATAACCGAAACCAAAGAGCAACTCAGTTCCAGATGAGTATTTTTCCCTCGTTGGTAATTTCTGCTTTCTGTTTTTTTTTTGTTTTTTTTTTCTCCGTCTCTGTTATAACCCCCGGTATTAGAAAAGTGCTTCACACTTTCGGTTATTGAATTTATAAGTTCATATAAGATTGGTAACTTGTACTACTGCTACTTTTAGTTGTTTGTTCTTTGTTTGTTTTCCGTTCTCATGATGTCCAGCTAAGGCAAAGCATTGTTAGTGTAATTTCTCATATTTTACACTTTGACATTTTGACATCCACAGCTGCACACAATTACACAACCGAATAGCAGGTGTCATCCTTGATATCTCCCCCTAAAAGTCTACCTCTGTACTAACCTCACAGAGCAATGGCCCTGAGCATAACCTCCCTTAATGTCAAGGGTTTTAACTCACCCTTCAGACGTCAATTATTCTAGAGAGAGGCCTTAGCCAGTAAGGCAGACATCATCTGTGCCCAAGAGACACATTTTGCTGCTTCTAAACCACCCCGCTGTAGCCATAAATCATTTCCTCTCTGCTTCATGGCAAATGCCCCCAAGAAAAAGGCAGGGGTCTTAATAGCTGTCTGCTCCTCAGTGACATTTAAATCGTTGTACTCCGAAATCGACCCATTAGGAAGATTCATTATACTTCACGCCACCTTTAATGATCAAATACTGACTCTGGTCAATATCTACACCCCTAACATCCACCAAGGTCAATTCTACCAGTCAGTTATTGAAAAATTGAAACCCTTTAGACTACACCCCCTCATTATTTGCGGGGACTTTAACCAGGTAGTGGGCTCAACCTTAGACTCCTCCAATCCATTGCGGAAACAATCCGCTGCCCTTTCAAATTTCTTATCTTCTGAGGACTTATATGACCCCTGGCGATGTCTTCATAGCACTGAAAAGGACCTTCTATTCGCATACACACAAAGCTTACTCCAGGATAGACATGTTTCTGGTAGATAAACTCGCCCTCTAGGCGGTACAAGAAACCTCGATTGGCAATATTACATGGTCTGACCATGCCCCTGTCTCACTTAAAGTGTTCCCCCCAGAACACATACCCGTAGGCAAAAGATGGAGACTTAACACCTCCCTATTGACTAACCTGATCTACTAGGGACATGTCCAATCCGCGATAAAAGAGTACTTTCAACACAATACCGACTCTGTGAGCAACCCATATACATGTTGGAATGCCCACGAGGCTGTGATAAGAGGTCTTCTCATAAAGTTTGCAGCCCAGGAGAAACAGAAACATACTGCCACCACAGTTAAACTTCTACAACAAATTAGCCCCCTTGAAAAAGCACATAAGGCGACACCATCTCCCTCCTTGGAACAGGACTTAACTAGTGCCAGGAAATCTCTGAGTGACCACCTTCACTCAAATTTTGACTTAACTCTGAAAAGATTGAAACTAAATTTTTATGCACACCACAATAAACCAGGGGCCCTCCTTGCAAATTAACTTAAAAAGCATTTAGTTCAAGCAAAGATTCCATATCTGCTCTCTACAGATCAGAAGCGTCTTGCCAATCCTAAGGATATAGCGGACCGGTTGAGTCAGTTTAATGCCAAACTGTACAACCTAGCTTCCTTGGGAACAACTGAGGCGCTCACCCCATGTGACATTTCACGTTTCCTAGATCATCTAAAATTGCCATCCCTCACACATGAGCAGCTGCTAAACATCTCAAAACCCTTTACCGGGCCTGAAATAGAAAGTGGCATAGGCTCCTTACCACTCCACAAAGTGCCTGGTCTGGATGGTTTCTGTAACGAATATTACAAACAATTTAGGCAAACACTCCACCCATTTCTTTGCCAGGCATTTAATCATACCTTACAGACAGGCTCCATCCCGAAGGAAGCTCTGGAAGCTACTATAACCACTATCCCTAAACCAGACAAACCACCAGAAGACCCAGCCAGTTACAGGCCAATATCACTGCTCAATACAGATACCAAACTGTTTGCCAAAATCCTTGCAACTCGCATAGCTACAGTAATCCCTTGCCTAGTACATCCGGATCAAGTGGGATTTATAAACGGAAGGCAGGCATCTGACGGCACTAGGAGGTACATTAGCTTGCTCCAATGGATGGAGCACAATCGAACGCCTTCTCTATTCATCTCCCTAGATGCAGAGAAGGAGTTCGACAGAGTGGATTGGAACTTCCTACAGGCAGTTCTGACAAAATTTGGCTTTTCTGGTCCTCTCCTTCAGGCCATAATGGCCCTATACACAGCTCCAACGGCTAGGGTGATCAACTCTGGTATCTTCTCAGAACCCTTTAAAATCTCAAACGGCACAAGGCAGGGCTGCCCCCTCTCCCCGCTGATTTTCTCACTTATCATGGAACCTCTGGCTCACTCCATATGCTCCAATGACCAAATCAAAGGCATCTCCATTGACTCCCATGATAACAAAGTCGGTTTATACGCGGACGACGTGATCATATCAATCTCGGAACCTCAGCCGTCGCTCCCTCATCTCCACCAAACACTAGATCTCTTTAGTAGAGCTTCCCTCTACAAAATCAGTTACACTAAGTCAGCCATGATAGGCGTTAATTTAGACTCTAAAACCAAACAAAACCTCACTAAATTGACGACTTTCTCCTGGGCTCCAGACTCCACACTCCCCTACCTGGGTATTTCTCTGAACACGCCTTCCTCCCACCTGTTACCTATAAATTATTCTCAGCTGTTGAACAAACTACAAAAGTCTATAGGTGACCTTAAACATGCTCAAGCCTCATGGGCAGGACGCATAGCACTCTCCAAAATGTTCTTATTGCCTCACATCATTTATTGCTTTCGGACACTTCCTGTACCTTTTCTCTGTTCTCAGCTAGATAAATTACAGGCGATAGTTTCAGCTTTCATTTGGAATGGTAAACACCCTAGGCTCAAAAGGGCAACTCTCTGTTCCTCAATTACCTCTGGAGGCATGGGGGCTCCCAATATCACAGCCTACTACAAAGCAACCATCCTGGAACAAGCTAAAAGTTGGTGGTCCCCAGTGACCCAATTCCCCTGGCTACAAATTGAAAAAGCAGCCCTAGCAACCAATCCTAAGCTAATGCTCTCAGAATTACTAGTACAAAATTATAAGCGACACGCCTTTCTTCACACTATTAATGCTACAATCAGAACGTGGCATTCGGTCCTGCAAGCATCAGGAGGAATCTCACCTATGGTACTGAAAGCATTACCACTATTGTCATTGCAGTCTATCTTGCCTGACATTGTGCTAACTGACTGGTCCCAAGCAGGAATCACCTCACTGGGCCACCTATATGACAACACTACATTCCTTTCCTTCCAACAACTGAGGGACAAATTTCGGATTCCAGCCAAAGATCTCTTTAAATACCTCAGAGTCCGCTCTGTTCTCTTTAAAATCACTTGGTCAAAGAACAACCTGATGTGGCTTGCTCTACGCTTCTACAGCAATGCCAACCCCACAAGGAGAGGCATATCTTACTATTATCAATTGTTATCCAGCATTCAATTTGCCAATAAAACCCACACTATGCTGAAATGGGAGCACCAACTCCACCATTCATACACACAGCAGCAATGGCTCCTGGCACTACAACGTCCGCTGAAGTTCTCCAAATGTCTCACCCATTGGGAAGGTGACAAAAAATATACCACAATTGGTACCTCATCCCCACTAAACTGGCCAAAATATATTCCTCAGCCACGGATGAATGCTGGAGGTCTTGCGGACATAGGGGCACAAGCATGCACATCTGGTGGTCATGCCCTAAATTACTCTCCTTTTGGCGGGACATCAGCAAACTTCTGACAGACTTGACCCACAGGCCGATAACTCTTTCCCCGCAACTGATCCTGTTTGGGTTAGACTTTGATTCCTGGCCTGCATCTTTTCATGCTCTGCTGACCCACATACTTATTTCTACCAGACTCTCCATAGCCAGAAAATGGAAGGCTCACACACCTCCTTATATAGTTGAAGTTCTCTCCTCCCTGAATGAACAGGGGCTCATGGAACTCATGTTTGCAAAAGCTCACTTGCAAATCCCCCTGTTTCGAAAGAGGTGGGCTCTATGGTTAGAACACCCCAAGTGCACAATCTCAGTTTGAATAGCTATTTCTAGGGAGCTACCATGTGCACGTTAACTGCATTTATTGTTTACTTTGCCATGTTTGTTAGACATTGGCTTTTTATCCTAGATACCTGCACTCTTGTGGGTTGTGGGAGTGCCACCCCCTCGGGGGTGGTGCTCCCCAGGCCTCACACCTTTCTCTTTCATTATATAGTGTGTCATGTATTTACATCTAGTTGATCATCAGCGAGTCAAAGTTAAGTTACTCATGTACGGGCTATTGTCAAACGGTTCTCAGACTGTATCTTGATACGTATCAGCTTTTTCATATCGAACTGTGCTCCACATAATCTTGTCAAATATTCTGAAAATCCCAATAAAAACTATTGACAAAAAAAAAAAATTACTACAGTGCTCTGTGCAAATTCAGTGACATTCAACTGGTACGTAAACAATCAGTCCTCTATTAGTAATCAACTGTCTAATTGTGCTATTAGCATTATAGAAATGATGAAACTAAGTGCAATAATAGTCCTTATAGATATTCTTTGTTGAATTCAGTGTATTCTTTAGTGCAGGGTTCAGATGTCAACCAACATGGACGATCTTATCTGTGTTTTAAGGTGGACGTCACGCGTGCTCCCCTCTGGTTTCCCCTGCAGGGATAAAACGCATGGACACCAATGTGTTTTGGGGTTCCAATGTAGATAAACTTGCTTCCAGTAATGTTTAGATACCCGTGGTGTAATCCTGTGCTGCACTGTAGGGGGAGGTCAGTAGTTCCACAGGGAAAGATGCTGATCTTCAATATGGATGTCCAAACACCCCCCCCCCCCCACTGTTTCCGATTTTACTGCCCTTCTAATTCTGGCACCCTATGGCAGTTGTGATACAGCAAGTGAGCCGGCACACTGAAAATACGATCTCCAAAATGCTTTATTCCATACCCATAAAATACAGAACACGCAGACGCGTTTCGGCTTGTGCCCTTGTTCACAGCATGTTCAACAGTGACATACAACACACTTATATACAGAAAACAAAAATAGAAAAAGGGGAAGAGTCTTCCACCAGTTCAAGGAAGGATTGGTTGATTGGAACTGGGAGTCATATGTCACAAGGATGTAATTCATTAACACAAACTCCCAGTAATCAATGAACTGAAAAAGAAAAAATGCAACACATGATAACAAGAAATAAAATACCAACGTGGATAACAAAAAAAAAGGGTAAAGACACACAGTTGTTGCAAATCGAATGAAGGAAAAGGTCTACATCATATCGAAAATTCATGCCTTGTGGAATTCTGGTACAGAGATTATATATTCACCACAGCTCACGTTCTAATAGTTTGTGGTGGGTATCCCCGCCACAAAGTGGTTTTCTAACCCTCTCCAGCCCATAAAATGTAAAAGATGACATGTTACCTGCATGGATGTATTTAAAATGTTTAGACACGTTGGAAAGGCCTTTGTCAGACTCGCGCAGTGCACCATGATAATGTTCACTGATACATGTCCTCAAAGGCCTTATTGTACATACGACATATTGTAGTTTACAAGTGGTACATTCTATGGCATAAACCACCTGTTGTGAACCGCAATTGATGTGATCGCATATCTGAAATGTTCTGTTAGTGGAGCAAGAATGAACAATATTCGATTTTTTAGAATGTCTGTGGCAGAATCTGCAGGTATTCAAACCGCAGGCATAGGAACCGGTCGCGTGTAACCAGGTTCCATTGAACGAAGTAGATGAAAAGAGGCTGGGGGAGAGAAGACTACCTAAAGTGGCAGCATGTCTGCTAGAAAACCTGCAACCATTCTTAATAATTGCATCAAGGTCTTTATCTGTTGATAAAACAGGAAAATGCCTACGGATAATATCAGTGACCTGATTGTATTCATGTGAGTATACAGTAACAAAGGTGATAGGACTGTTCTTTGTCTCTCTGGTTTTAATTCTATTTATATTTTTACAGGATTTGTTAATGAGAGTGTTTCTTTCTCTCTTAATGGCTATATTTTTGGCCCTCTCTATGTGTCTGTTATTGTAACCTTGTGCCCGTAATCTAGAGGTAACCACCTCAACTTCCTCCTTGAATGACTCTGTGCTGGAACAATTACGTTTGGTCCTAATGAATTCTCCCACAGGTACCGATCTAAACGTATGGGGGGAATGGCAACTGTTAGCTAATAGAAGTGAATTGCCCGCACAGGTTTTACGGTAAGTCCGGGTAGAAACAGTGTTGGAACTAGTATGGCCTGATAGTGTAATGTCTAATAAATTGATACTTCATTTATGAGTCTTATAACTGAAAATCAAGTTAAGGGAATTATCATTGACAAAATTGACAAATCCAACAATGTCAGTTTGTGGGCCCCTCCATACTAGCAGTAGGTCGTCTATATATCGGCCAAACCAGAAGATTCTGTTAATGTATGGGTTGTTTGATGAGAACAAGGTTCTCTCCTCCCACCAGCCCATGTAAAGGTTGGCTAAGGAAGGAGAGAACCTAGCTCCCATCGAGGCACCTGTGCATTGTAGATGATAAGTGTTGTCAAACATGAAAAAATTATGTTTAAGCAAGAATTCTGTACTGAGGATAATGAATTCCCTAAGTTCCATACCATATTTGCTGTAGTGATCTAAATGGAACCTAAGTGCCTCTAGTGCCAGGTGATGAGAAATACAGAAATATAAGGACTTGATGTCCATAGTAATCCAACTGTAAGCCTCAGTCCACTTGACATGTTGGATATTGTGTAAAACAGTAGTAGTGTCTTTAATATACCCCGGTAACCTGACAACTAGTGGCTGTAAATGTTGGTCCACCCACTGTCCCAGTCTTTCAAGTAAGGAGCCTATGCCAGCAACAATAGGTCGCCCCAAAATAGGTGTTTTATGTATTTTAGGTAAGTGATGAAAGACTGAGACAACAGGGCTGCTCACCAGAAGATACTCAACCATTTTAGATGAGAGAACCCCCATGTCCAATCCAGTGTCAATGAGTAGAGATGAGCGAACTTCTAGAAGTCCGGGTTCTGCTGGTTTGGCCGAACTTCGGGACAAAGTCCGGGTTCGGTTCCGGACAGAACCCGAACTTTGTCCCGGACCCCGAACCCCATTGAAATCAATGGGGACACAGACTTTTAGACACAAAAATGGCTGTAAAATAGTCCTGGAAGGTCCTAGAGGTCTGCAAAAGGAAGGAAATGGGGGTAAGGGTGGGACAAGTGACCTACAAAGAAATGGGGACAGAGAAATAACTTTAAATATTTTTTAAAAAATAAAAACATAAAAAATGCAAAAATGGAGATCATCTTCAAAATGGGTCTGAAAAGTATTAATTAACGGTAGAGGCCATAGAAATGTTCTAAAATCATCTTCAAACTGTGTCAAAAAAGTATAAATAAGCCGGGAGAACCCATATCACTGTTCTGCAAAATGTGTGTGTCACTTTAACCACCTCCCACCCGCCACTGTACATATACGGCCGGGTGGGAGCTTCCCCGTTCTGACAGGACGTATATATACGTCCTGCAGAACGGGAGCTCGCAGCGCGGGCACGCGCCGCGCTGCTGCTGGATCCTGTGATCATTATGATCACAGGATCCAGCTTAGCGGAGATCGGGATTCAGGCGCAGTGACTGGCCCTCCCGATCA
>BLSH010465125.1:294785-318759 GCA_018402905.1 Glandirana rugosa
TAGGTCACCTTTGGGTCCCCTAGTCTAATAGTGCCGTGGTGATACAATTCAATTGGTCTGAAATGTATTATTAATTGGTGAAGTTATGATGCGTGAATCTTGTGAAATGATGGTCTGGTTAAAAGTCAAAAGTCACGACAACGCGAAACTTACTGTTAACGCGCCAGCACGCTGCGACGTGGGTTTGTCTAAAAAAAATAGTAAAACAACGGTGTTTATCTCGAAAGAAAACCACCATAAACTAGTGGAGACACCAAAAATAAAAAACGCGATGTTTATTTTTTTCTGGCTTTTAAAAAGTGCCTCATCATCAGTGCCGCCTCATCAGTGCCAATCAGTACTGCCACATCAGTGCCCGTCAGTGTAGCCTCATCAGTGCCCACCAGTGATGGAGAAAATGTACTTATTTCCAAAGTTTTGTGACAAAAATAGAGAATTTTTTTTTTTTTCAAAATTTTCGGTCTTTTTTTATTTGTAGCGCAAAAAATAAAAACCACAGAGGTGATCAAATACCACCAAAAGAAAGCTCTATTTGTGGCAACAAAATGATAAAAAAAATCTGTTTGGGTGCAGCGTCGCACGACCGCGCAATTGTCATTCAAAGCGCAACAGCACTGAAAACTGAAAATTGGTCTGGTAGTAAAGTGTTCTAAGTGCGTAGTATTGAAGTGGTTAATTATTATGTAAAGTCTGGTTAACTTAACATAGTGGTGCCGTGATAATCTGATCCCCTGGGTTTCCACTGGATTTTCTGTCCAATTTGTTAGTGTGAAGTTGGTTTGGGGACCAAAAAAGTTTTCACACACCCTCTTCCTATTATCTGATTTTCAGATGAGGCACCCTTAGCATTTACTTACACTCATTTATGGTTACCAATCTCATGAGGTATCAAATATATATTATAGTGCATTAGGGAGACGTCCCTGTTGGTGCTCTGAGGGAGAGATTATCATTCTAGAACCATCTACTACTGCATTAGGGACAGGTTCCTGTTGGTGCTCTGAGGGAGAGATTATCATTCTAAAACCATCTACTACTGCATTAGGGACAGGTTCCTGTTGGTGCTCTGAGGGAGAGAGTATCATTTTAAAACCATATACTACTGCATCAGGGACAGGTTCCTGTTGGTGCTCTGAGGGAGAGATTATCATTCTAAAACCATCTACTACTGCATTAGGGACAGGTTCCTGTTGGTGCTGTTATTAAACAATCTACTACTGCATTAGGGAGAGGTTCCTGTTGGTGCTCTGTGGGAGAGTTTATTGTTCTAAAACCATCTACTACTGCATTAGGGAGAGGTTCCTGTTGGTGCTCTGAGGGAGAGTTTATCGTTCTAAAACCATCTACTACTGCACTAGGTAGAGGTTCCTGTTGGTGCTCTGAGGGAGAGATTATCATTCTAAAACCATCTACTACTTCATTAGGGAGAGGTTCCTGTTGGTGCTCTGAGGGAGAGTTTATCATTCTAAAACCATCTCCTGCTGCATTAGGGAGAGGCTCCTGTTGGTGCTCTGAGGGAGAGTTTATCATTCTAAAACCATCTACTACTGCATTAGGGAGAGGTTCTTGTTGGTGCTCTGAGGGAGAGTTTATCGTTCTAAAACCATCTCCTACTTTTTTATTTAAATTTTTTATTGAAAGGTTTTACATATACAAACAAAATGCATATAATGTAGATGCATGACACTTAAGCGTAGTTGTTTTTAGTGTTACACAGTAGCTTACGTATTGTATCGCTCTTAAAACATTTTTAGTTGATACAATAATATATATAACAGAAAAATATATGGTTTTTCATTAAGAGTGTAGCTTCCCCTCCAGGCACCCCTGATGGGTGCAAACTGTGCCTGGGGGAAATTGTGGCATTCCTCTTCTCGCCTATAGCCCCAGAACTATAGTGGTGTTGGTATTAGTTCAGTGGGTAGTTGCTCATGAACTGTATGTTAGCATCGATCAGCAGTAGTATTATCAATGGGGAGCTATAGCATGTGAGACTGGAAGGATGAAACTATGTGCAGATGCATAGAGTGTAGCATTAATCTAGTGGAGTGAAAGACCAATAGAATAAAGAATAGAGAACAGTGGTTTCATATCTCTATAGACATATTGGTGGACTTTCATTTATTCGTGAGTTTGGTGGGTGTGCAACCACCTTGCCCAGTTTAGGTTGTATTTTATGAGTGAATCTGTTTTGAGGGCCGTGTAATGTTCGTATTTAGAAACTAGAGCCAGGTGCATTTTAACATCAGCGATGGTAGGTATGCTGGATTGTTTCCATTTCCTAGTTATCATGAGCCTAGCTGCAAATAGGATGTGCATGACTATAGTTCTCAGGTTATGTGGGAAAGCTGTAATACCTAGACTCAGGATTGCCAATGGCAGTGAGGGTGCTGTTTTTATACCTGTAAGATCTGATAAAAGGGAAAAAACTTTTGTCCAGAAGGGGTAGATATGATGACAGTCCCAAACTACATGTTTTAAGGAGCCCGATCATGAGCAGCCTCTCCAATATTTGTCATCGTCCAAGTTTGCGAATTTATGTAGTTGAACTGGGGTTAGGTACCACCTAAGGTGGAGCTTTTGAGAAAGTTCCCAGTAGTTAGTGCTCTTGGAGGCTTTTTGGTTGTGGATTATGGCTTGTTGCCATTGTTTGTCAGTGAACGTTTCCTGCATGTCTCTTTCCCATCTCATGAGTGCCGCATTCTTAGTGAATGCATTCTTCTCATGTAGTAGTCCGTATATCAGTGAAATGCCCTTGATTGTTTTTGAGTGTGAGGATAGGAAGTCCCAGGCTGCCCTTGGAAGGTGGGTAATAGGGCTGGGGTGTTTCATAAGATATGAGGCTAATTGATTATATGTAAATATGCTACTTTTTGGTATTTTATGGCTGTCCGTAAGCGTTTGAAATGAGGGAAGTTTATTGCCAGTTAATATGCTGGTCAGAAATCTCTGTTTGAGAGAGGACCACTGATTTAAGGATAGGTCCTGGATGATAAACTGGAAAATTTCTAGTTTTGGAACTATCAATGTATCTGCCATTTCTGCACGTATGTTAGAGGTAAAAATTTTCCAATGCGTTAAGCGTTGCTGTAATAAGTGGGTGTTTCGTTTTGTAGGAGTAACTGGGTATCCCGCTGGCTAATAACATAGTACTCAGATCTCCTTTGGGTACAAAATATTGCTCCAAGTGCCTCCACTGTTTTTCGGATGTGTCAGAGAACCAGTGTCTGGCTTGATCTAGTAATACTGCAATGTAATAGTCTTTGACATCTGGTAATCCCATACCTCCTGCCCTTTTATGTTTGATAGTAATTGAATATGAACATCTTGGTTTGTTATTGGACCAAATATACGATTTTATCATTTGTTGTAGGGTCTTGAAAAAACTGTCAGGAGCAACTATTGGGACTGTTCTGTAGATGTATAATAGTTTAGGGAGTGTGATCATCTTAAAGGCTGCTATTCTGCCTGCCCATGAGAGGTGTTGATTGTTAATTTGCTGCAATTCTTGCCTGCAGTTGTGCAAAAAGGGTTTGTAGTTGTGTTTGAATAGTGCGGTTGTTGTTGTGGTTAGGGATATGCCTAAGTATGGCGTTGCTGATTTAACCCATTGATATGGAATTTTAGATTGTAGCTCTGTCTTAATCGAGTTGGGTACTCTCACCTTTAGAATATTCGATTTGGTATCATTAACCTTATAGAAGGAACATGCATTGAAGTCATTCAATATGTCACATACCGCTGGTAGGGAAGAAGCCGGTTCAGTGAGGGTGAGAATGATGTCATCTGCGAAAAGCGTGATCTTGTGTATTTGGTCAGCTAATGTGATTCCTGAGACTAATTTATTGTCACGAATCGTTTGTGCCAATGGTTCCATCATTAATGTGAAAATTAGGGGGGAGAGAGGGCATCCTTGTCTGGTGCCATTGGAAATGGCGAAGGGGCTGGAAAAATTGTTGTCTGTGAATATTCGCGCAGTCGGTTTTGAGTATAGTGCAGATATGGCTGATAGTATATTGTTCTGAAAACCAAATTTTTTAAGAGTATGGCGTAAGTATCCCCAATGTATTCTATCAAACGCCTTTTAGGCGTCCAGCATTACAAAGATTGTGGGAGTGTTTTTTGATTCAGAATAATGCAGGAGGTTTATAATCTTACGAGTAGCATCGGGGGCTTGTCTGCCTAATGTGAAGCCTACTTGGTCAGGATGTACTAGGTATGGCATAATGGGCGCTAGGCGGTTTGCTATGATTTTTAAGGTCAGAATTCAATAATGATATTGGCCTGAAGTTTGGTGGTGAAACCGCCTCCTTCCCTGGTTTTGGTAGGGTTATAACATTTGCTAATAGCATTTCTGCTGGAAATTCACCTGTGGACGCAGCGGTGTTGAATGCCCGACATAGATGTGGGATTAGGATGTTTGCAAAGGTTTTATAGTATTCGATTGTGAAGCCATCTGGCCCTGGAGCTTTCCCATTGGGAAGTGAGGAGATGACTTGTTGAATTTCTTTTGAATTGAACGGGGCATTAAGTGTCTCAAGGTGGTGTTCTGTTAGTTTAGGTAAGCCGGTGGCTTCTGGAAAGTGAGTAATTTTCGTGTCAGATGGTTGTAACACTGAGGGATCATCTTTAAGATTGTATAGAGATTCATAATAGGTTTTGAAGGCGTTTGCAATGTCACCAGGGTGATACATTTTAGTGTTTTTTGTCGGGTGTATCAAGTATGGAATTATTTGTTTTAGTCTACGTTTTTTGATCATTGAAGCCATCAGCTTACCAGCTTTATTACCGTGAGTGTAACAATTGGCTTTAATTTTTAAAAGTAGCTTGGCATGGTTAGTGAGGAGAAGTGATCTGAGGTCGCTCCTGGCTTGGGTCAGTTTATCGCTGAGGGCACGATTTGGCATTTGTTTATTTTGGGTTTCTAGTGTTTTTATGATGTCAAGCAATTCATTTAACCGCTGCATCCTCTGGCGTTTTGCATGTGAACTCATTTTAATTAGAATCCCTCTAAGGTAAGCTTTGTGGGAAGCCCAGAGAGTGAATGGGCAATTGACAGAGTTCTCATTGATGCTGAAGAAGTCTCTTAATTGGTCTTGGATTTGAGCTTTGTTAGACGGGATTGACATTAGGTATGGGTCATTCCTCCAATTGGAGATGGTTGATCCGTCAAGTTTTTCACCCAGGGTCAATGAGATGGGTGCATGATCTGACCAAGATATCGTATGGATTTACGATTGAAGCGTGTCTTGTAGCAGTTGCTTATCTCCTATGAATAAGTCTATCCTAGAGTAGGTGAGATGGGGTTTTGAGAAGAATGTAAAGTCTCTCTCTGTGGAGTGTTGACATCTCCATATGTCATATAAGTCTCGTGAGTGTAGGAAGGACAGCAGGTCAGAAGAACGAGATTTCTTTGGCTTTGGTCCTTTGACGTCTATTGAAGGGTCCGGGGCCAAATTAAAATCTCCACAGATGATTGTCGGCCTTGCTGTATTTTTGCACTATTTTCCATATTTTGTTAAGGAATTTGAATTGACCTGTGTTTGGGGCATAAATGTTCACCAACGTGTATGTTGAGTTGTTGATCTTACAAATTAGTACTAAGTACCTCCCTTGCGTATCTGTGATGGCATTTAGTAGTGTAAAGGCTATAGTGTTTTTGATAGCTATTAATACTCCTTTGGTCTTATTGGGGGCATTTGCTGTAAATATCTGAGGAAAGTCCTTGTGCGACATGGACGGCATTTGCGATTGGCTGAAATGTGTCTCCTGGAGACATAGTATGTCATATTTCAGATTCTGAGCCTCTTTCCACAGGGAGTACCTTTTCCCCGGGTGGTTTAGACCCTTTACGTTAAATTAGGAAATTTTGAAAGGCATAGTGTTATGTTGACAAAGGGCTAGTGTTATCGGTAGGATTACGGTTGAGAGTTTCTGTTTACCTTACCAGACTTACACAGGGCCCAGAGGGGTAACTAGTAGGTTGTTCTATTGGTATTCAGTTGATGTAAAAACTTACAGTTCTGTAGCTTTGTCTATGCGTCTGCAGCAGTTGGAATATCTGTAGAGTTGGATTGTGTCTTCTTGAAATTGTAGCTTAGGAAAAAGAAACATAAAAGAAGAAAGAGTGAAGATCAAGGTAGGCAATAATAAGGCGTTCAAACTGGTTAGACTTGAAAAATCTAAACTTTCATATAACAAAACAGAAAAAAAAAAGGCAGTATTCTGCGTGAGCGGCAATTACCGCGACAAATAAACGGGGTATGCAACTTCCAGAACGATCACTGGCAGGCATGCCAGGGCATTGAAAGATTCTGCGTAGCTTGGCATTTCAGGTGGTCATATCATCTGGGGGATCTGTTCCCTCCCAGTTGTCGTTAGTGTTGCGACGTGGCTGGCGTTGATTTCTTTGTTCTAGCGGTTCCAGGATATTCCATTGTCTCAGCATTGCTAATCCTTCATCTAGTGAACGGATTGTGAATGTGGTATCATTTTTTGTGACTATTAGCTTCACAGGATGGTCCCACTTATAGGGGATTTGGTGATTACTTAGAGGTTTTGTGATGGTCGCTAAATGTTTGCGTTGAAGCATGGTGTACTTAGAGAAGTCGTCAAAGAATGAACAATTAGCATACATCTGAGGATATTCAGCAGTGTTTCTTGCAGCTCTCATAAACCTCTCTTTTGTGTGATAAAAATGTATGCGAGCTATGGTGTCTCGGGGCACAGTGTCTGGCAGGTGCGTCGGTTTCGGAAGGCGATGTATTCTGTCTATTATGAGGTCTCCTGGGGAGGACCCTGGGAGGAATGCAATCAGGATTTGTGTGAAATATTCTCTTAGAGCAGAGGGTTGGATATTTTCTGGGATTCCTCTAATTTTGACATTGTTCCTCCTGGAGCGGTCTTCTAATTCCGCTAATTTGGATTGCATCCGCTGTATGGTTTCTGATTCCACACTCTGCGTATCCACCTTGCCATTAAATGATGAGGTCATTTCGCTCATTTTGGTCTCTGTTTGAGACCCTGTCCCCCATGTATGATATTTCGGAAGTGAAGTGTCTCATCATGTTGCCTATCTCTGTGTGGATGGAGCTCTGTACTGCTATGAGCATGTCCTTTAGAGTGGTATCCAGCACAGGCTGGTTTGTAGTAGGAAATGCTGCAATTGAATTGGATGTCATATGGGTTGGAGATGAGTGTGCGAGTGGTCCTACCTCAGGTCCGTAGTCCTCCACCTGTGAAAGCTTCAGCTTTGATTTGGCTGGGCTAGAAGATGGGGTGGATGTAGCTGATGCTGGTCCTGAATTGATGGGATAGCTAGGCGAGAGTAGAGTAGGATGTGTCCGCAAAGCTACAGCTGTATGGTCGCGTGTATTTACTGACAGTCCGCTGGCACCATCTGGGAGAGGCGACCTATTCGGTGGTGGGTAGAATTCAGTCAGCTTACGCGGGGTAGATTTCTCCTGTCTCCTTTTTGACATTGTCCAATGGTCCTGTGATTGTTGGTATCGATCGCTGTCTGATTGGGATCCTTCACCTGGTTGGTTGAGCCCTGGGCGCCGCCGTGGATCAGAGCAGCGTTAGCATGTGGCCATTATGTTTGGGATCTGATCACACCACTGCAAGGTTATTGTGTTATGGTGTCTTCCCTGTCAGATGTCGACCCTGAGGGGAGAGGGTGTATCAATGTGACCGCCGATCACCTTACTGCAAGGTTTTGTTGTTTATGGGGTGATGTGGAGGCACTATGCCTTGTTAGGTCATAGTATTGTATGAGGGCGATCGAAGGTAAATCCTGGTTGTGGTTAGTTCCTCAGAGGCTTGGGCATTTGTGGGTCAGGCCTCCGGTGACAAGAAGGCAGTCACGGCAGGTTTCAAGGAGCTGTGGGCAGGTCTCTTGAGGGTGAGTTATGGGGCACTGTCCTTGTATATTAATTTTATTGGGGCCACTGATCACCGATCTTATGGGTGATGCTGGACGATCTGGTGCAGCTGTGATGGTGGATGGCTACTTGGCTGAGATGATGGGTGTCCTCGGGTGACAGATGGTGCGGTCACTTAAGCTTTGGGTTTGGTTATGGCTTGGTCAGACATCCGTGTCTCACTGCACAATTTTTGGCTTGTTAGGCTATGGAGGTGTCTGGGTGAGGATTATCTCGCTCAAGATTCAGGCGTGAGGATGCCCGTGGATAGCTTTAGCTCCTCCTGAGCTGCACGGCTGTTTGTCTGTCTGCACTTTTCACAGGCCACTCCCC
Source organism: Glandirana rugosa (assembly GCA_018402905.1). NCBI lineage: Eukaryota > Metazoa > Chordata > Amphibia > Anura > Ranidae > Glandirana > Glandirana rugosa. Next base: position 303,041 of record BLSH010465125.1, read on the forward strand.
CACTAAAGTATTCATTCATAAGGATCTATTGATTGTGGCTGTAATATGTAATGTCCTGGGTGTACCAAGATGGCTGCTGCTTTAGACCTGTCTGAACGAAGTTGTGGAATGGGTGTACTAAAATGGCCGCCGCTTCAGGACACAGAATCCCTCCGCTGATCTGCACTCGGTGGAGGCTTCCCACCGCTCCAGCACCCGGGTATAGGTGTCGGGGCCTCTGTATAATCCCCTCCAAGAGCCCCAGGAGGTTTGCTGGCCGGAAGCCGAAAAAATCGAGGCCGCGGATTGACGGCCGACACTAGGCCTCGGTGAGCCGCTGCTTAGCCGGCAGATCTAAGTTGTCGGTCCAATTGTATGAGGCACAGGACAGTAGAGGTATGATGGGGAATCTGATATATGATTTATTGTGGCATGGATGGGGAGATGACTAGTGGTTTGTGTATTTTGAGTATCTTGAGGCCTCAAGATGGCGGCGGTCACTCTGATGAGGGCTCTGTGTTATGTGCTATGTTTTTGCAATCCTCTGTACCCGGTGCTAAATAGTGGTCAGGGAAGGTGCTAGGGGCATCGAGGGACACTCTGGTGGGTCGATGTCTCTCACCACTGTGTGAATAGCACGGATGTCCCTGAATTTAGAATGAGGAGAACTGGAGCCTTACAGAAATACGTCCTCTTCCTAGCTCGCTAGGCCACGCCCCCCAACCATCTCCTACTTTATTAGGGAGAGGTTCCTGTTGGTGTTCTGAGGGAGAGTTTATCGTTCCAAAACCATCTCCTACTGCATTAGGGAGAGGTTCCTGTTGGTGCTCTGAGGGAGAGTTTATCGTTCTAAAACCATCTACTACTGCATTAGGGAGAGGTTCCTGTTGGTGCTCTGAGGGAGAGATTACTGTTCTAAAACCATCTACTACTGCATTAGGGAGAAGTTCCTGTTGGTGCTCTGAGGGAGAGTTTATCGTTCTAAAACCATCTACTACTGCATTAGGGAGAGGTTCATGTTGGTGCTCTGAGGGAGGGTTTATCATTCTAAAACCATCTCCTACTGCATTAAGGAGAGGTTCCTGTTGGTGCTCTGAGGGAGAGTTTATCGTTATAAAACCATCTACTACTGCATTAGGGTGAGGTTCCTGTTCGTGCTCTGAGGGAGAGTTTATCATAATAAAACCATCTCCTACTGCATTAGGGAGAGGTTCTGTTGGTGCTCTGAGGGAGAGTTTATCGTTCTAAAACAATCTACTAATGCATTAGGGAGAGGTTCCTGTTGGTGCTCTAAGGGAGAGTTTATAGTTCTGAAACCATCTACTACTGCATTAGGGAGAGGTTCCTGTTGGTGCTCTGAGGGAGAGATTACCATTCTAAAACCATCTACTACTGCATTAGGGACAGGTTCCTATTGGTGCTCTGAGGGAGAGTTTATCGTTCTAAAACCCTCTACTACTGCATTAGGGAGTGGTTCCTGTTGGTGCTGTGAGGGAGAGTTTATCATTCTAAAACCATCTCCTGCTGCATTAGGGAGAGGTTCCTGTTGGTGCTGTGAGGGGGAAATTATTGTTCTAAAATCATCAGAATTTATTATTCTTTTTGTTTTAGTATTAATAAATAGTTCTAGATAGTACATTTGTGTCCAGAATGAGGAGAGCGTCAAATAAGGGACGTGGTCGTGGTGCTGCTGGTGCTGCTGGTGTTGGTGGTGTTGCTGAAGCTCCTGTTGCAAGGATAGGACATGGTCGATCTGTGTCAGCTACATGCACAAGTGAAACACCTTCCTCAGGTAGCTGACAGAACCTTCAACGTTATATGGTAGGCCCGAATGGCGCTCAATGAATGGTGAGGCCAGAACAAGTACAGGCGATAGTAGATTGGGTGGCTGACAATGCCTCCAGTTCCTTCACATTTTCTCGCAGGACATGGAAACACCACCACAGCATGTCTCTGATGATGACTAGAGTTGAGCGAACACCTGGACGTTTGAGGTCTGCGGGTCCGAACGATCTTTGGGAAAAAGTCTGGGTTCGGCACCGAACGTTGCCCGAACATTATCCCGGACCCCGAACTCCATTGAAGTCAATGGGGACCCAAACTTTTAGGCACAAAAATGGCTGTAACAAAGTCCTGGCAAGTGCTAGAGGGCTGCAAAAGGAAGTAAAATGGGGGTAAGAGTGGGGAAAGTGCCCTACAAAAAAATGGGGATAGGGAAAATAAATTAAGATCAAATAAAACTAGGAGATGATTTTTGAACAATAATGTGTCACTTACAGCTGCAGCTAGAACCTCTCCCTTTAGAACTAGGAGATGATTTTTGAACAATAATCTGTCCCTCTAAGCAGAAGCCTCTACCTAGTGCAGTCAGATCGCTCAAAGCAGCAGTATGTGAAATCTCAAATTACTCCCACAATCTGATCGTTGTGTACGATCCCACAATCTGATCGTTGTGTACGATCGTAGCGATCGTTGTGTTATGCAGAGTTTGATCTGCAATCTGTCACTCAAAGCAGCAGTTTGTGAAATCTCAAATTTCTGCAATCTGTCTCTCAGAGCAACAGTAGTAGTAATCTCAGGATTCAGGATCAGATGTTAAAATGTCTGCAATCTGTACCTCACAAAAACGCCGGCAGCATCCTCTCCCTACACTAACCCAAGAGCATATGACATGCAGCACTGTGACTCCAGCCTCATATAGAGGCTGGGTCACATGATGCACTGGCCAATCACAGCCATGCCATTAGTAGGCATGGCTGTGATGGCTTCTAAGGGCAAACCAGTGAAACGCTTGTTGATTGGCTGCCCTGCAGCTATTCAACATGCGTGATCAACTACCAGAACCCAGAGCCCGAACCCAAACGTTTTTTGAAACGTCCGTGTTGGGGTCTGGGTCCCGGACACCCCAAAGTTCGGTACGGACCCGAACATTACAGTCCGGGTTCGCTCAACACTAATGATGATGAAACACAGGTGCCAACTGCTGCGGCTTTCTCAGTGTGCAGACTGACAAGGAGGGCAGTGGTGAAGGGTGGGTGGAAGATGATGTGGAGGATGATGAGGCCCTAGACCCACATGGAATGAAGGTCATGTGAGTGACGTGTGCAGTTTGGGGGAAGAGGTGGTCACACAGAGGCACCAGCACAGCAAAAGAGGAAGCAGGTTGAAAAAGCGGAGCGAGCATCCCCTAGACAGTATGCCTGCCACTACCCACCGCACCCAGGGACCTAACACACGAAAGGCAGCTCAAAGGCGCTCCCCGGTGTGGCAGTTCTTCAGACAATGTGCTGACTACAAGACACAAGTGGTTTGCACACCACTGAGGCTGAAGCGAGGCACAGCTGTTCTAAACCTGAGCACAACCTCCATGACCAGGCATCTAAATTCAAAGCACTTGCTGCAGTGGAATAAGTACCTCAAAATCCTAGAAAGGTCTCGGCCTCCTCCTGCTTCCTCCTCTGCTGCTGCCTCGGCCTCTTCCTCCACCTCTACAGTGCCAGTGTCACCTGCCACCCAGCAAACAGAGCATGTGACAGCAACGCCACCATGTTCGCCCCCATCCCCAAGCATTTCCACACGGTCCCATGGAAGCTTACAGCTCTCCATCTCCCAAACACTGGAGAGAAAGAGGAAGTACCCCCCTACCCACCCACGATCCCTGGCCCTGAATGCCAGCATTTCAACATTCCTGGCCTTTGAAATGCTGTCATTCCGTCTGGTGGACACGGACAGTTTTAAAAACCTGATGGTGGTGGCTGTTCCACAGTACGTGGTTCCCAGCCGCCACTACTTTTCCAGGCGAGCCATCCCTTCCCTGCACAAACAAGTCGGGGACGAGATCAAGTGTGCACTGTGCAACGCCATCTGTGGCAAGGTCCACATAACCACTGATACGTGGAGCAGTAAGCACGGGCAGGGACACTATATCTCGCTAACTGCACACTGGGCAAATGTAGTGGCAGACGGCTAGCCGTTTGGCGCATGTCCTTCCGCCACCGAGGATTGCAGGGTATTTCTCTTTGCCTCCTGTTGCTTCCTCCTCCTACTGCGCTTCCTCCTCCTCCTCTACCACCTCCTCATCCATCCCAGGGGGAAATGACAGCAGGTTGTTTTAAAACTATGTTTGGGGGATAAACCCCACACTGTGCAGCAGCTGTGAATGGGCATTGAACAACAGACCGATGAGTGTTTGTTGCCACTGAGCCTCAAGCCCGGCCTGGTGGTGTGCGATAATGGGCGAAATCTCGTAGCAGCTCTGGGCCTAGCCAGTTTGACACTCATCCCTTGCCTGGCGCATGTGCTGAATTTGGTGGTGCAGATATTTCTAAAAAACTACCCGGATATGTCAGAGCTTCTGCAGAAAGTGCGGGCCGTCTGTTCTCACCCTGCTGCTGCTCGCCTGTCTGCGCTGCAGTGGAACTTCGGCCTTCCCGCTCACCGCCTCCTATGCAACGTGCCCACCAGGTGGAACTCCACCTTGCACATGCTGGAGAGACTGTGTGAGCAGCAGCAGGCAATAGTGGACTTTCAGCTGCAGCACGCACGGGTCAGTCGCTCTGCGGAACAGCACCACTTCACCACCAGCGAGTGGGCCTCCATGCGAGACCTGTGTACCATATTGCGGTGTTTCGAGTACTCCATCAACATGGTCAGTGCCAATGATGCTGTTCTCAGTGTTACTATCCCACTTCTATGTCTCCTTGAAAAAACACTTTGGGTGATGATGTAAGAGGATGTGGTACAGGAGGAAGAGGAGGAGGAAGAGGGGTCATTTCCACGGTTATCAGGCCAGTCATTCACAAGTGGCTCGGAGGGTGGGTTCCTGCACCAGCATAGGCCAGGTAAAAAATTTTCAAGCCAGGGCACAGTTCTGGAGGATGAGGAGGACGAGGAAGATGATGATGATGAGGAGGAGGAGGAACCATGTTCACAGCAGGGTGATACCCAACGCAGCTCGTGGGCATCACTGGAGCGGGGCTGGGGAGATACGGAGGACACAGATGATACACCTCCCACAGAGGACAGCTTGTCTTTGCCTCTGGGCAGCCTGGCACACATGAGCAACTGCATGCTGCAGTGCCTGCTCAATGACAGCCGAGTTGCCCACATTTTAACTTGTGCCGATTTCTGGGTAGCCACCCTGCTGGATCCCCGTTACAAAGACAACGTGCAGTTCCTTAATTCCCTCACTGGAGCGTGATCGGAAGATGCACGACTACTAGCGCACGCTGGTAGACGTGCTGCTGAGGGCATTCCCAAAGGACACAGGGGGCTCTGTGGAAGCACAAGGCGAAGACGGAGGAGGAGGAAGAGGTCGCCAATGCAGCTGTGGCACCGCCAGCACCTCAGAAGGCAGGGTTAGCATAGCCGAAATGTGGAAAAGCTTTGTCAGCAGCACACCACAACAAACAGCACCACCAGCTGATAGGCAATGTCTTAGCAGGAGGCAGCATTTCAGCAACATGGTGGAACAGTATGTGTGCAAACGCCTACACGTACTGACTGATGGGTCTGCCCCATTCAACTTCTGGGTCTCCAAATTGGGCACATGGCCTGAGCTTGCCCTTTATGCCTTGGAGGTGCTGGCCTGCCCTTCAGCCAGTGTATTGTCTGAATGTGTGTTTAGTACGGCAGGGGGCTTTATCACAGACAAGCGCAGGCGCCTGTCCACAGCCAACATGGACAAGCTAACGTTTATTAAAATGAACCAGGCATGGATCCCACAAGACTTGTCTGTACCTTGTGCAGAATAGACATTTAGACCGGCCTCACACAGCCATTGGTATACTTTTTGAATATATCTCAATATTTTGGGGGCTACCCCAATTAGAAAAAAAAAACAAACAAACAAATAACAGTGTTGGCTACCCCCTCCTCCTCCTCCACCACCGCCACTTCCACCTACACGGCCACGGTCACGGCCTAGTCAACCTCTAGGCTCCTACTCCACATCCACCTCCTCCTCCCATTTTTATTTTTTTATGTGATTTTAAGTTATTTCTCTATCCACATTTGTTTGTGGAGCACTTGTCCTACTCCTTACCCCATTTTGCTTCCTTTTGCAGCCCTCTAGCCCTTTCCAGGACTTTTTTACAGCCATTTTTGTGCCCAAAAGTTCGGGTCACCATTGACTTCAATGGGGTTCGGGGTCAAGTTCGGTACCGAACCCAAACTTTTCTGCGAAGTTCGGCCGAACCAGATGAACCCTAACATCCAGGTGTCCGCTCAACTCTAGCAGCTACCTGAGCAGTGAGTGTGAGTGTAGCTGTCAAGTCCAACCTCCCCCTACAGAGCAGCACAGGATTTACACCAAGCGTATCTACACATTACTGGAAGCAAGCTTATCTACATCAGAACCCCAAAACAGATTGAACAGATTGGCGTCCATGCGTTTTACCCCTGCAGGGGTGACGCAATCTGATAAGTAGGGAACCAAATGGAAGCGCGCGTGACGTGCACCTTAAAACACAGATAAGATCGTCCATATTGGTTAACATCTAAACCCTGCACTAAAGAATACACTGAATTCGACAAAGAATATCTATAAGGACTAATAAAAGGACTATCATGCACTTATGCGACAGTCGTATGAAAACAGTCGTACGACCGCTTGTTCTACAATCATCCGACCGTTAGTATGCGCGATTAGTACAGCTGACGTGTGACGGTCGTACAACAGCAGCTGGATGAGCAGTCTAGAACACTTTGGTTGTACAACAAGTGGTCATATGATTGTTGTATCCTGTGTACAGAGAAGTTAGTCAAACAAGTTGTATGCTCAGAAATCAGGAACGCCCGGAAGTGTCCGATAGTGTAAACCTACGTTCCTAATTCACAAATCACAGTCACCTTCTTGAACTTCTTCTTTATATGCTTGTAACATGTCACCACGTTAGGCTTGGTCGTACGACCGTCGCATCGTGTGTATGAGGCTTAAGTTTCATCTTCCCTATAATGCTAATAGCACAATTAGACAGTTGATTACTAATAGAGGACTGATTGTTTACATACCAGTTGAATGGCACTGAATTTGCACAGAGCACTGTATTAATTTATTTTTAACACCTTGATTTTAAGGTTGATATCCTGTTTGATACCAGTAGTAATTGGTTATTATAATTATTTATTTTAGGTACTTATATAGCGCCGTCAATTTACGCAGCGCTTTACATATATATATATTTTACATTCACATCAGTCCCTACCCTCAAGGAGCTTACAATCTAGGGTCCCTAACTCACATTCATACATATACTAGGGACAATTTAGACAGGATCTAATTTACCTACCAGCATATCTTTGGAATAGTGTTATGAGCCTATTAATGAATATACTGCAATAAGAAAGTTTACCTGGTAGCAATTTTGAAAGAGACAGCTTCAAATTAATTAAAAGAGAACACACATTATGAGATATTCCAGATATTACTAAACTGTAGCACTTTTCTATGCATTTTTTATTGTTTACAAATTGCACATTGCATGTATTTTTTATTGTTTACACATTGCACATTGCACTTATTATGAAAGGCAGCGCCCCATCCCTGCTGTTTATTTATTAATCTGTACACTCCACCTAGCTGAGATACAGGGGGGCAGCAACTTCAGACTTTTACCTATGGAACAAGTTCACATCAATGCATTTTTGTGCTTCTGCTTTTTTGGAAAGGGTCGGGGATTTGAAGTTCTCCAAACCCCTGCCAAATCAAATCCAGGGCAGTTTGGCTCATCACTACACAGGATATTTATTTGTCCAGAGCACAAATTTCCATATATGGGAATACAAATATAACGCAATATGTCACAGGATAAGTTCACCTTTGTACAAAAAAATGTGCATTTATTATTTTTTGTATTAGAAGCCTGTAAAGTATTCCACCAGTGATCAGCAGGTCTCCTGCACACTGTCAGTGTATCTGCCTACCCGTAAATCCCATACGGGTAAGCCGATACTCGCTGGCAGGAAGACTCAATGGATTACCACAACTCAACAGCATTGTGGTAGTTCATTGAGAACTACAATCCACTAAGGCTGTCGGGACTTGTAGTTCATTCATACACAGAGCTGCTTTCAAAAACTGACAGCTAGTACAGGGAACTCCCTGTACTGCTGCCACAGGGAGGGAGCAGTGGGCAGCGGCTGCAGCACTGGGAACATGTTACACGTTCCACCCTAAAATCAGGTGGAACGTGTAACATGTTTCCAAGGGTGAACTTATCCTTTAAATAAAGTCTGCTACTGTTATAATTTCCATTTATTGTCCCCGGACATACAATATCTATCAACTAAGGCTGCCCATACATTATACAATTTTCTTGTACAATTTTCCTTTAGATTTACCAAAACCATATAATATGAGGTCAAACCTAAACACTTTCAATTTGTTTGCAATCAGGCATGGCCCTTGTACTACACAGTTGAAGGTAAATCTAAAGGAAAATTAACAACAAAAATTGTATAATGTATGGCCAGTTTAAGGATCATTGCGACTATATGAATTATATCTTCATTTAGTGGAACATTTTATATTATTAGTAGCATCTTATGAGTGAAAGCTGGTTATCTCATATGCATGAGCATCTGGAAATAATGATTATTTTTTTATCATCCATTTAGTAGTGCCACCCTTTAAGGAATATTGCAGACAGTCTAACACTATATGTAAAACCTCTGCGCTTAGTGCAAAGTAAACAAATTCACACAATGTAAAATTTGGAGAAAGCAGCACTCTAAACATTGCTAGAATACACCAACACTCAAAATAACTTGCAAACCTAATTAGGTGCTGTGTCCCATAAATTAACATGATTGTATTATCAAATTATTCAAATATGAAATCCAATATCAATAAGAATATACTATAATATATATGTGAATTCTATATAAACATAAAGTGCAAGAACTATCTAAATCATGCATAAAATATGTGTGATACAATTAGTGTGAAAAAAAGCAAACGTTTCTATGAAAGTGCTAAGTGCAATAAAGTGCCCAAGCAATAAATGATAATAAAGCAACTGAGATTTCATAATGAAATGTAATCCAACAAAGTAAATGCAACACTGACTCTTAGCAGCCACTTCAGTGCACCTTCACCCACCACATGAGCACTCTAATTGCTTACCATAGCTAAAGGCCTCACTACAATGGGCCAAAATTCACTTAATATTATCCAACGGCAATTACCACTACGACCTCCAAATCCCTGCTTCAGTAGTGAAATCGCTATATACATAGGTGTGTACAGCCCATTGCATTAGGGTGTGCACCCCAAAGCTCAAACATACATGCGTGTTCGTGTGTGTGCGTGTGTATATATATATATATTTAAATACTGTGTGTGTGTGTGTGTATATATATATATATATATATATATATATATATACATGCACTCTTATAAATAAATGCAAACAAACATTTTAATGTGTATTAACTCATTTTTTAAAACTTATCAATGTTAAAAAAATAAAATAAGACACTTAATTTTTTTAACTTATTAAAACATTTAATTGTTTACACTAGTGGTTGAGGAGCTGTAAAACTCTGCGCTTGAGCCACTCTTTTACCACTCCTCAACCTGTACCAGATGTTCACATGCCGCAGTTGCAATTATATCTCTTTTTGCTTTCAGCAGGAGTAGCACCTACTGACTGCGACCCATTCAAGTGAATGACAGCACACTGCAAGCGTCCCACAACCGTGTGGAGTTCAAGGGGTTAAATCAGGTGGTGTGGAGGCGATACGACGCCTCCTCACTGTCTCTCAGATGCTCTATGAAGAGTGATCTGTTTGTGGATCACTCTTCAGAAATCAAAGCATTTGTGACTGAGCCCCTAGATATGCCACAGTGTCCACTTTGCCCCCTCACATCTGAGTCCTCCTTTACATCAGAGTCCACAGCATTTCCCCTTACACCAGAGTCAATAGCGTTATATCTTATATCACAGTTTCCCCTTAAATCTGGGAAATAAACAGGAACTTTGATATAAGGGGGTCTTTGGTCAACATTGTCCCCCCATACATCAGAATTCCCAGCATTCCCTCAAGTCCACGAAGATCCCACTTACATCAGAGTTCCCATTTACCCCAGAGTCGGCAGAGTTCCCCTTTTACCCACTTCCGGACCGCCCGCCATCATTATACGGCAGTAGTTTGCCGTTGAATACCGTTGCTATGGCAGGAAATAGCTCCCATAAACCCGGTATTTTTTTAAACAGCGGGCGGCCCGCTTTCAGATAAAAGTTGTCTCTGCAGCAGATTCGCTGCAAGATCACTTTTATTGGGGCGGGAGAAGTGCCCACACCCTCCCGCCACTTTCCCATTGTCTCCGCCACTTACCGGAGCCGCCGGTAGCAGTGGAGATAATCGGGTCCTCTTCTGTCAATGCCTGGATGCCGAGTGAGTGGAAGATGCCACCCACTCGGCTCCATACCATTGAAAGGCGGAAGCAACGTCAAATGTCACTTCTGCCCATAGCTCTTAAAGGAGGATTTTTTTTTTCAAATTACATTAATTTTTTTTTATTGCATATAAGTATAAATATGAGATCTGAGGTCTTTTTGACCACAGATCTCATATTTAAGAGGTGATCATTTCTTTTTAAAAGGACCGTGTAAAAATAAAAAGTAAAATAAATAAGAAAAAAAAATTTAAAGCGCCCTGTCCCGCCAAGCTTGTGCACAGAAGCTAACGCATAAGGAAGTTGCGCCTGCATATGAAAACAGAGTTCAAACCACACATGTGATGTGTTGCTGTGATCGTTAGTGCAGAGCAATAATTCTAGCACTAGACTTCCTCAGTAACTCCTTAAAACTGGATACCTGTAGAAATTTTTAAACATTGCCGAAAGTGCCAAAGTTTGTCGCCACACCATTCCATGAGCGGGCGCAATTTTGAAGCATGACCTGTTGGGTATCAATTTACTAGGCATAACATTATCTTTCACAATATAGAAAAATATTGGGCTAACTTTACTGTTGTCTTATTTTTTTTAATAAAAGGCGCTTGTAAAACCGCTGCGCAAATATGGTGTGAGAAAGTATTGCAAGAACCGCCATTTTATTCTCTAGGGTGTTAGAAAAAAATATATACTGCATTAACAAAGTAAAATTACCCCATAAAACTTTAATTTATTAAAAATATGTTGCACTTACAAAGTAGTATAATATTCAGGCATCAAACATCATGCCATCACTGCCAATGGCTCTGTACCGATGCGTTTAATAGTTCAACAGTGTTCTCAGGGAATAGTGGATGATCAGCCACAAAATCTTCAGCATCTGACACGTATGGGTTTGTTGGATGCCTGGTCCTCTACTGCACACTGTGGTTCCATCTGCTGTCCACAACATCACTTAAGAATACAGAATGTAGTAGGGACCTAACAATCAGTGGTTGAACAACAGCATGCAGTGGGGTATCAGTCATTTGTATTGAAAGCTGAGGAGACAAAGATTAGAAACAAGGGCAATGAGACGGGTACGTCTTCCTTTGCAGAGAGATCTTTTTTTATTTACTATTAGAGTTGATCGAACCTCTGGAAGTTCGGGTTCTGCTGGTTCGGCCGAACTTTGGGACAAAGTCCGGGTTCGGGTCCGGACTGGACCCGAACTTTGACACGGACCCCGAACCCCATTGAAATCAATGGGGACCTGAACTTTTAGGCACAAAAATGGTTGTAACAAAGTCCTGGAAAGTCCCAGAGGTCTGCAAAAGGAAGGGAATGGGGGTAAGGGTCAGACAGGTGCCCTACAAAGAAATGGGGATAGGGAAATAACACAAAATAATTTTTAAGCTAAAATCTCATCAAAAATGGAGGTGGATGGGGAGTTGGAGGTTGAGGAGGCGTTGAAATTGGCAGTGGAGGAGGAGGAGGTAGCCAACACTGTTTTTTTTATTTATTTATTTTTTTTTTTTTTCGTTTCAAAGTTTTTATTGAAATTTCAAAAAGAAGTACAGAGCAATAAATCAAGTGAACATGTACCTTCATACATAGTAAAATCGAAACCATCAAGTGAGTCTGGTGAAACAAATGAACAGATCAAGGTGTGACGAGGACCAGTCTGCTCGCTCCCCCAGCGGGAAGCCATAAACAGATACCCATATCCAACACTAGTAAGGAGACAAGCCACATCTCACCCTTGGGTAAACTATGCTTGCTGAAATTACCACTGTTTCCCCCAGGAGAGAGAGTCAAACTGGGACCCACCGCGCACACCAGAGACTCGAAGTAGTACCGTAAGAACAATATCATCAGAAAGAACAGAGTGGCACTCCGACACGTCATGGGCCCCAGCATCTAGAATGATAATAGTACTATAAAATAGATGCTATAAATAAGGGGAGACTAAGAAAGAACCTCCCTCCCCACCTCTGGGCAAGATACAGAGGTCCCGAGGGAACCTCAGTTGCTCCGACCCACCCCAAATGGGGACACACTGTGGGTCAGAGCCTCTTCGACTGTACCCCCCTAAGGATGTGGAGGGCAGAACTAGTAGGAGGTATATAGGCCAGCCCATAAAATGCTAGAAGGCCTATAGGCCCCAAGAATACTCTGATTCTTGTTGGGTAAGTACCCTAGCAAGCAAGGAGTAGGAAGGAGAGGGAAAGGTGGAAACAGTCAGAGAGGGGACAGAAGGGAAAAGGGAAGGTACGAGCAAGAAGAAGAGGTGTAGACTAGAAGAAAAAGAGAAGAAGATAAGAAGATAAAGCGAAGGTTCCCGGGTCAACTGGTGGTTGAAGATCCTGAAGGTGTGTTTCCTGGAAGAGTGGGAATGTGGGCGAAAACCATCCAAGGTGTCCAGATTGCCTCAAATGCCTCGACTCTATCCTTCAAGACGCTCACTAACTTTTCCTGTGCCATTATCCACGAGATTTTCCTCTTAACTGCCGACCAAGACACCATGGATTTTTTCCAATGTCCTGCAATAGTAATTTTGGTGGCTGAGAGGATAAAAAATGCCAATTGGTTGGACTGTTTATCCAGCGTGTCAATTCTTTGGTTGAGTAAGGCGATTTCTGGGGTCTGAGGAATAGAGATTCCGGTTAACTTTCTTAAGACCGAGAATATTTTATTCCAGAGGCTCCGTAGTCGGGGACAAGTCCACCATATGTGGAGCATAGTTCCTACATGTTCGCATCCCCTAAAGCATAGCGAGGAGGCATTAGGATATATTTTGGCCAGATGGTAGGGGACTCTGTACCAACGTATGAGTACTTTAACATTAGCTTCGATTAAGGAGACATTAACCACACCCTTAAAAGAGCGACACGATCGAGTATTCCACACCTCCGGTTCCCAGGAAGTGTCAAGATCCCTCTCCCACGACCGAGCGTAGGTAGGCTTTTGGCAGTTATCAGCTAGGAGTGAGTAAATTAGAGAGATCCCCCCTCTTTGGTCGGTAATCTTCGCACACCAGGATTCGTAAGCTGAGACACGGGGAGGGTCTGGCTTTGTGTTCCAAATTGAGTGGAGAAAGTGGGATATTTGAAGAAAGCGGAACCTCTCACCCTGGGGCATGTCCAATTTACTAATACAATATCCCAAAGTGAGAGGGCCCGAGGGGGTGAAGAAGTGTCCTATCCTATAGAGCCCCTTATCCAGCCACCATTTGAATGCTAAGATATTGCATCCCGGCTGGAAGCTGGGGTTGTGAAACAAGTGGGTTAATGGGCGGAGTCGGGAAATCAACGCAGGGATCTTATGGAGGCGGTCACAAAGGGCCAAAGATTGTGAGAGGGTGGGAGCTAAGACGGATGGTCGCGATTTGGGGGATGCCCAGGCCAGAAAATCAACCGTATGGTTCGGGGTTGCCTGCCTTTCCATTAACAGCCAGTCTGGTTTTGAGTGGCGATAATATATTGCAGAAAACTGAGTAAGCTGAGCCGCCTGGTAATACCACCATAGGTTGGGAACGCCGAGACCCCCTTGCGAACGCAGTCTATACAATATATTTTTAGAGCATCTACTGCCCTTTGAGCCCCAGATGAATCGGGTGATTTTGGATTGAAATTGCAGTAATTGGGCTTTTTTAAGAGGGATGGGCAGGGAGCGGAATAAATAAAGTAGGCGGGGGAGGAGTGTCATTTTAATAGAATTAACTTTACCCAGCCAGGACAAGTCACATTTGGCCCAAGTTTCCAAGTCTTTAGCTAGTTTGCGGAACATTGGGGGGTAATTTGCTTGATATAAGGAGTCATACCCCGACGTGAGGTTCACTCCCAAGTACGGGATAGACGTGGAACTCCACTTGAAGGGAAAATACGTTATCAGGGTGTTAACTGTCGATAGAGGGACTGTGACGTTTAATGCTAGGGACTTGGCTGTATTCACTAAGAGTCCCGAGAATTCCCCAAAACGATTAAGCGTGGAAAAGATGTTAGGCGTGGAAGTTATGGGGGAAGTTACAAATAGCAGTAAATCATCGGCAAAGAGCGCGCTCTTGTGCTCCCGATCCCCACACCTAACCCCTTTAATGTCCGAGTTATGCCTAATTGCAACAGCTAGGGTTTCAATGGCAATCGCGAATACAAGCGGAGACAGAGGGCATCCCTGCCTTGTACCCCTACCAATACTAAGCGCTTCAGAGTAAAACCCCTGCAATTTAATTTGGGCACTGGGAGTTGAATAAAGGGAATGCAGGATACCCAGGAAGTTAGGGCCAAAACCCCATTTGTTCAGAACCCTAAATATGTACGGCCAGGTCACCGAATCAAATGCTTTTTGGATATCGATAGAGAGGAGAAAACCCTCTTGTGGAGGCCCCCTATCCCATTGGGAGCGTAGTAGAGAAACTATATCGATGGCCCTCCGGATCTGATCCGGTCCTTGTCTCCCCGGGATAAAGCCCGCCTGATCTCTATGTATATACTGAGCGATAAAACCGGAGATCCTGTTCGCCAGGATTTTGGTTAGGATTTTCAAATCGTTATTAATTAACGAAATCGGTCTGTAATTTTCTACTAGACTTGCATCTTTACCTGGCTTAGGAATAACCGAAATGTAGGCCATGTTCAGGGCTTCATCCAGGGGAGAGCCCTGGCGCAAGGAATTAAAAAATTTAGCCATATGTGGGGCTAGAATATGTGCAAATTTTTTGTAATAGCAGGCTGAGAAGCCGTCGGGCCCAGGGGCTGAGTGGAGTTTGATGGCTTTAATTACTCCAATAATTTCAGCCTCAGAAATTGGGTCCTCCATAACTTCCCTATGATCCCGACTGAGAGTTGGAAGAGGGATGGTATCCAGATACCCGTCTAGCTCCTTATCAGATCTAGGGACTGGAGTCTTATATAGGTCTTTATAGAATCCCTGGAAGCGTTCCATGATAATTTTTGGGTTATGGGTAAAAGAACCCTCCGGTGTCCTTATTTTAGGGAGGGAGTGAGAGTATGCCCTGGGGGCTATTTTAGCAGCCAGTTTTGTACCCACCTTATCTTTGTGGAGGTAAAAACGGGCTCCTATCCACTTAAGCTGCCTCTCGGCTGTGGTTGTGAGGGCTAAATTCAAGGCTGTCCTGGCAGTCTCCTTACTGTCTAGGGTACTTCTGGATAGGGACTTCTTGTGAGCTTTGCTCGCAGCTAGAAACTCTTTTTGGAGTTTAGCAATGGAGGAATTGTGCTCACGTCGTAATTTAGCGGAAAGCTGTATAAGCTTCCCCCTGATTACCGCCTTATGAGCCGCCCAAAGGGTCTCCGGGGAAATCTCGGGACTAGAATTGAGTTGGAAATATTCTTGGATATCC
>BLSH010465125.1:325857-350892 GCA_018402905.1 Glandirana rugosa
TGTGTGGGCTTGCGGAAGAGCCAAGGAGAGAAACCTGCGTCTCTTCCGCAAGCTGTCTCACGTGACCTGTATGTACGAGTTTGTGTGTAGAAGTTTAACACACAAAATCCTGTGATTATACCGAAGAGACGCCGACTATATTCCTAAAAGGTGTGTTAAACTACTACTAAAATTTTGTGATTATACCGAAGAGACACCGACTATATTCCTAAAAGGTGTGTTAAACTACTACTAAAATTTTGTGATGTCCCTCACGTCTTAATAATCCGTTCAACATAAAAACTCCTTATTAAAATAATAACTTGTTGTTGGTTTTGATATTAATGAGTTTTTGGAATCATTGAGAACATGGTTGTTGTTCAATAATAAAATTATTCCTCAAAAATACAACTTGCCTAATAATTCTGCACTCCCTGTAGTGTTTTAAAATCATCATCAAATTGTGTGGAAAATCCTTATATCAGCCACAGAGAAGCCATATTAGTGTTTTAAAATCATCATCAAATTGTGTGGAAAATCCTTATATCAGCCGCAGAGAAGCCATATTAGTGTCCTAAAACACACAATTTGAAGATGTGTGTTTGAGCATGTATGTCCAGTGCACTCTGTCGAACGCCTTCTCTGCGTCCAAAGAGAGGAACCGAGAAGGCGTTCGGGTGTGTTCCACCCACTGAATCAGATCGATGAGGCGTTTCGTGCCGTCACTTGCCTGTCTTTGTGGTATAAATCCCACCTGGTCGGAATGTATCAGGTGAGTAATGATTGTGGAGAGGCGTTGTGCCAGCAACTTTGCGTACAATTTAGTATCCGTATTAAGGAGAGAAATGGGGCGGTAATTGGCCGGATTGTCTGGGTCTTTGCCTGGTTTTGGGAGGGTGACTATTCGGGCTTCCAGGGCTTCTTTGGGGATTTTCCCCATAGAGGCATACTGGTTTAAGGTTTCACAGAGATGTGGGGTGAGAATTTGTGAGAATTGCACATAGTATTCATTTGGGAATCCGTCGGGTCCCGGGGCTTTGTGTAGGGGTAGCTGTTTGATGGCTCTTAGAATTTCTGCTGGGGAGAACGGTTTTGATAATTCAGCTAGCTGAGTCGGAGAAATAGAAGGAAGATGGACTGATGCTAGGAATGCATCAATTTCACCTTCTTTAGGTTGGTAAGTTTTCTCTGAGTTTTTAAGGTTGTAAAGTTTAGCGTAATAGGATCCAAATTCATTGGCTATGTCTAAGGGATTAAACAGTTTCTGGCCGTAGGAATTAGTAAGGTATTGAATTTTTTTATTTGCCGCTTGTCTTTTTAGTTGTTTTGCCATAAAGGCTCCTGATTTATTAGCCAATGCGTAAAATTGGAGTTTGAGGCGTTTGACGTAATAGTCAAATTTGCGGTGGAGATGTTCACTAAGTTGCAATCTAGTATTCTTTAGTTCTTCGAAGAGGTTCGGGGACATGAGCTTTTTGTGCCGTGTCTCCAGGTCTCTTATTCTGGTTAGTAGCTTTTCGGTCGTGGCCCTATGCGTCCTCTTTTGTTTGGGCGCCTAATTTGATAAACAAACTTCTCAGAACTGCCTTATGCGCATTCCAGACAATGGAAGGGTCAGTAACCGACTGGGAGTTCTGTCTGAAGTATGACTCAATCTCGGATCGAATCCCGTCCATGCCCATTGGGGTAGTGAGGAGGGATGGATTTAGTCTCCAGACCGTATGGCTAGGAGCTTGTCTGTTATCGCATAGAGTAATCGATACTGGGGCATGATCCGACCATGTGATCACCCCTATGTGTGCATTGGTTATGGATTGGAGAAGATATTTGTCTGTGAGGAACAGGTCGACCTGAGAGTATGCGTTTTGCGGGTGGGAATAAAAGGTATAGTCTCGTTCCGTGCCGTGCAGACACCTTCTGGGATCATATAAGTCTTCCTTTTGAAGGAGGGAAGCCAGGGCAGAAGGCCGTCGTTTAGACGGATTTGAAGTGTCGAGGGAGGGATCAATAATGTCATTGAAGTCCCTGCAAATTATCAGAGGGTTGTTTCTGAAGGGGGTCAATATTGAGATTATTGTTTGATAGAATCTTCCTTGAGTTGTGTTAGGGGCGTAGATGTTAACTAGAGTGAGGCGTTGGTTTTCAATGGCTGCTGATAGGAAGTATCTGCCCTCAATGTCTGCCTCACAGTGATGTAGCGTAAATGAAACAGAATCTTTGACTGCTATCATGACGCCTCTGTTTTTTCTTTGGAGCATTAGCAACGAAGCAATGGAGGAATTTTGTATGAGAGCACTTTGGGGGCTTGTCTTTTAGGAAGTGTGTCTCTTGTATACAGATCATATCAGCTCCCTGATGTATGGCCTCCCTCCACATCATGTTTCTTTTGAAGGGTGAATTAAGTCCCTTGGCATTAAGGGAGGTAATTTGTATAGGCATGATCGGCTAGTGTCTGCAGCAACCAGGAACGAAACCAGACCCCCTGTAACGAGAACTATACAAGCAAAGATGGACTTAAATCAACAGTAAGTGCTATTTTCAAGATAAGGGAATATCTCTGATCTCAGTTTAGTTAGGTTGCTGTGTTTACCTGTCTGATTAGATCTGGTACCATATGTAACTTTTAGTGCAAATGATATCTAGGCAAGAGGTAATGATTGTTCTGAAAAGAAAAAGAAGGTTAGAGCACAAAAAACAATGACAAGCACAAAAAAAAACAATAACAAGCAGTGTGCGTGGCACACAATAACCTGGGGTGGTGGGATTTTGAAGGTGAGCGGCCCCATACTGGAGTTGTCATGTTTACGAGACCCACTTTAGTGTTAAAATATTGGGTCAGTCCTTGTCAGAGAAGTGATTCCTTAATGTCGGCTGGATGATGTTGTTCCTTGCTTGTTCCGGTGGTTCCTTGTCAGAGGAGTGATTCCTTAATGTCGGCTGAATGAAGTTGTTCCTTGCTTGCACTGATGGTTCAGACAAGAGTGGCAGAAATCCCCAGTTGGTTAGCTTTTTGTATCCATCTTTTGGGGTCAGTATAGGGATGGTATGTTGTTGGTAGGTGACCAGTAGTTTGGTCGGAAATCCCCATTTATAGGTGATTTTCGTTCTTGGAGAATGGACGTGATCGGAGCGAATGCTTTGCGTGTGTCCATGGTGGCTTTGGACAAGTCGTTGAAAAGCAGGATTTTGGTGTACGGAGCAGGGAGAGGTCTGGCATTCTTTGCGGCGTACATAATTTGCTCTTTTACTGAGTAATAGTGCATCTTTGCTAGTGTATCCCTTGGTATGTCAGAGGGCAGGTAAGACGGCTTTGCAATCCTGTGTGCTCTATCAATCAGTAAACCGTGGGCATGCAGGCGAGGTAATAGAGTAGAGAAGAGCTTCTGGAGGTATGCGTTGATCTCATTAGGTTTGACGGTTTCCGGAATTCCTCTAATTTTGATATTTAGGCGCCTTGAGCGGTCTTCTAAATCTGCCGGCTTCAGATTTATTCGGTGAATCTCTAAAGTAGTGTGGTCGTGTGCGTAAAGCAGTTCATTATGGGCTTTGACGTGGTTTTGCATGTGTTCCTCCAGCACCTCTGTTCTATCCTCCAAGCAGTCTAACCTGTCATGGATCTGGGACATTGAGATATGCAGTTCTCTGTGAACATCCTTTTGCAAAGTTAGGAGCATAGCTTTCAATGAGGCTTCTGACACTGGGTTGTCTGAAGCTGGGATCTCCGCCAGGGCCTTAGTATGCTCTGTGGTGGGGGTGACTATGTCAGGTTTGGCCCAAAGTTGCTTCTTAAGCTGCGGTCCTTTGCTACGTGAGAGGGCCGGGGAGGATGCTGTTCTTTTGCCTCTGTCTGAGGGGTGTGAAGCAGGTGAGGGTTCTGGTGCAGGTATAGTGTCCATGCCCTCTCCTCTGCTGTCCTCGAGGCCGAATGATACACTGCCGCTTCGTGAGGGAGTGGAGGAGTCCGTTCTGATGCCCAAGTGGTCACGTGGTGATATCCGACCAGTCCCTGTGCCGTCTCCATCTTGAACCGTGTTCATGGCGGCAGGGCTGTAGTAGTCGGTTAATCAACGAGGTGCAGGTGGTGTGTACTGCCTATTAGACATGCCCCCCTGTCCTTACTGTATCAGCCGCTGCTTGTGTGGCCTTGAATGGCCTTAGATACATTAAATTGAGTCTGTGTCATTTGGGGTTGCGTTGTTCCAGGTGAGGGGCCTGAACTCAGGGTCTAGGTAGCCATCCTGTTCTGTAGTTGATCAGGGCCCTCACTATTCAGATATTGTTGTGGTACCCCTGTTCCTCTGTGCCCCGGGGCTGCTGTGGTGTGATCTGTCTTTTGTATGATGTGTGGCTTGCTGTAATATTGTTTCAGGCCACAAGATGGCGGCCGCCGCGTACCTCCGAGTAGGCCGCAACTGAAGCCGGGGCCTCGATTAGCGGCCGCGGCCCTGTTCGAGTGCGGCGCTCGGGCCCGAAATGTTTTGGCAGTCCCGTGGAGGGTATGGAGGGGTGGATCACAGGTGTCCCCTCAAGTGGGGGTGAGTGTTCTGTGCGGATGGGCTGGTGAGAGTCAGAAGAGGATGGCGGTGGGCTGCTATGTAGGCCACACAGGCCGCTCGAAGTGTGGGAGGCCGGGGGCACTGGTCACTTAGATTTTGGGGTTGTTATGGAGCTGTGATGCTGCTGTGTCTCCCCGGGTGTTTAGGTAGCTCACCCGTCTTTGGTCGAGCAGGATGGTCCTGGATTCTATACGGGCTATCTGGAGCTCTGTATAAAAGCGTCCACCATGTTCTCCTTCAGGCCACGCCCTCCAGAAATTTGGCGTTTTATATTGTAGGCCTGTAATTCTTAGGAATAACTCTCTTAAGACAAGAGTCTAGTAGACATCCCAGGCATGATAAAGTTTGAAATAACAAAATCATAAATTATAATATATATGAAAAAAAATTATAATATAATTACTATAAATAATGATCAAAAATAATAATATAATAATAATAATAATAGTAATAACAAGTATTCTGTGTTTGTGTCAGAGACCTGAAGTCAAGATCTGAGGTCATGGGAAGATTCTCCAACTATTGTCCAACCAGCCTAGAACAGAGCTTCTCACCATCAGGAACTGTGGTGTGGCACTGGAACTCAGAGTTGGCCTATCTATTCTGCCTTGTACACACGGTGCAACTGTTGCAACAAAGCTGAACGTAGTGACGTGCTACGAGCATATAAAGAGGAAGTTCCATTTGCATGTGCTATCCTTTGGGCTCCTTCATCTAATTTTGTGTTAGCTGAAGTTAGGTGAGCGTTGATTCGCGATTTTCAGATCGTTACTGATTGGCAGTTCGTCAACCAGCCATGTTGAAAGCTAGAGAAAGAAATCTTGCTGTTTTTGGCCTAGAACTTGTGGCTTGGACCCAAATCCAATGCAGGAAGACCAGAAAGAGGAGTTGTTGGACCAAAAATTGGTTGCTTAATCGTGATCAATCTGGTCATATGTCTTTAGTCAGGGAGCTCCAGGAGAATAATCCTGATGATTTTAAGAATAATCTCCGGATGTCGGATCCCTACTTTAACCACCTCTTGGCATTGGTGTCCCCCATTATCCAGAAACAGGACACATGCATGCGCTTTGCCATCACTCCTGAACAAAGGCTCATTGCCACCTTGCACTACCTGGTGACAGGAAGAAGTCTCCAGGACCTGAAGTTCACTACTGGGATCTACCCCCAGGCTCTTGGAGTCATTATTCCTGAGACATACTCAGCCATCATTCAGTTGCTGCAGAAGGACTATTTTAAGGTAGATTTCATGTTAATACCACATTCTATGGGTTTCTGCTTGATAATGTTGTATTTTCCCTTTTTTGCAACACATAATTGGCAAGATTATAATATGTTGTGAATGTCCTCTTTGGCCTCATGCATGCTCTATGCTATTTCACCTCCTTTTTTACTTTGCATGCCTATTTTGCTATACTATCCTCCCTAGCATGTTGTCCTGTGTCCATACACACTCAGCCTGGTAACTTCTAAATTATTTAGGTCAGCTACATTTTGGACCTTAACCCCCCAAAAATCACAAATTTTTCAAATGTTATTTGTGCGTTTCAAATCCTTGCAGAGTGCCTGAGGCCCTATTATTATGCCAAAGATAATTACCCCCCCCCCCCCAAAAAAAATGTGAAGTCATCATTTCAAAATACTGTATCTCCTGACATGTAATCTCCCATACACACTCTACATCTTTTGCGGGTCACATTTCCTTAATAATTACCCAAACCATGTAGTGCAAGGGCCTGCTTGATTACCTACTTATTTTACCTCCTAGGTTTGACCTTTCATTATATTGTTTGGTTCAATATTAATTGAAAAATGTGATTCTGATAATATAGTGTGTATGTAGCTTTGGATTATGACACTTCTTACCTGTCCACTGGGCTGGCAATAGAGGAGGGAGTGGCCAAACTAACAACCTTTATTCCTGTAGCAAACCCTCATGGATCTGGAGAGGCATACCTGTCCAAAACATCTACCTGTTACCTCCTCCCCCCTGAAAGTTGCCAAATGGCCCACCAGATGGGGATGAGGAAGTAAATAAGTTCACCTTACACTTTGCAGTTTCAATACTCTTTTAAGTCTATCCTTATGTTGCCCCAGCATTTTTGTGTTAAATATGATTTCAATGTTATGTGCGCAAGTAGTAATTTTATATTTTTTGCTATTTTCCACAGTTTCCTTCCAACCCACAGCAATGGCAGGAAGTTGCTGTGCAGTTTTTGTACCAATGGGATTTTCCCAACTGCTGGGGTGCG
Organism: Glandirana rugosa; assembly: GCA_018402905.1. Lineage (NCBI taxonomy): Eukaryota > Metazoa > Chordata > Amphibia > Anura > Ranidae > Glandirana > Glandirana rugosa. Next base: position 332,645 of record BLSH010465125.1, read on the forward strand.
ATTGATGGCAAACATGTCGGGATTGTCCCACCACCCAACTCTGGCTTGTATCAGTACAATTACAAGGGGTTTTGCAGCATAGTGATGCTTGCTGTTGTGTCTGTAACCTACGAGTTTTTGTATTTGGATATCAGGTGGAATGGCCGCAACTCTGACAGAGGAGTGATAATGCAGACAGAGTTTTACAGGGAGCTACAGACTGGCACCCACAACTTGCTACCTGCAGACCAAAATATGGAGGATCTTAATTTTGTCTTTGTGGCTGGTGATGCCTTTGCTCTTGGAGAAAATCTTATGAAGCCATTTCCTCTGTGCAACCTGACCCCTGAGCAGAGGATCTTCAATTACAGACTCGTGCTAGAAGGGTGGTGGAGAATGCCTTTGGTATCTTGGTAAATAGTTTCTGGCTATTTTTAAAGCCCATAAACCTGGCATCATATAAAATAATCATGTGGCGTTGTGCTGCTGCATGCTACATAATTTTCTGTGCAGGAATGCTAGCAGCTTTATAACCTCCGTGCCAAGTGACATTGACCCAGCACTGCCAGGCCCTAGTACAGCGGCTGAAGGCCATCTGTCATTGTGTGCAATGGCAGACATCCAGAATGGCCGTGCTACCTTGGCCACCCAGAATGCACAGGATTTGCACCTGAATTATATGGAATACTTTGTGGGGAGAGGGGCTGTGTCTTTGCAGGAATTGATTCCTGATCATGTTTAAAATTTTGTTGGCCTTATAAATTAATCCTTCATTTGAACTACTCTTGTCTGTTGTTTTTCTATGTATAAGATATGTTCTATATATATGTTATTTTTTGTCACCTGCTCCAAGAGGGAAATGTAATTTTCATTTCTACATGATGTCACAATATCATCTTCAGCTAAGTATTGCGGTGTGCTGGGCGTCTGCTACACCCACACACACACATACACACATACACACACGCACATACATACACACACACACCATGTTTTTGTTCTTCATGCATGGAATGATGCAGTCCCAACTGCTTCAAATGTTCCCTGCTCATATTAGCATGAGTTGACAACATGTAAGAGGGCATTTGCTATGTAAATACATCAATTTAGTAAATTCCCAGTTATATATCAAATAAAGAAGCCCCACACTGTTTGATTCAAAACTTTTTACTACACATTCAGAGGTGCTTTTTAAGGTGTAAAAGTCATATGCAAAAGAGAAATCAACCACCAACATTTTTTAAGCCCCAAATTATAAAGTGTGTAAACATGTGCTCTATCCCATCAGGGGGTATCAAGTGTTGTGTTTCTGGGGTGCAACCCCCCTTCCTCCAATCTAGAGTTTCTTGGAGAAAGAGATGTTTCAGCAGCAAAACGTGTGAGTTGATACCTTCAGGGGTTCAGAGCTGACGCATTTTGGGGTGTGCCCCCTTTATCAAAGCTGCTTGAGTTTTGATAAAGGGGGCATCAGCTCAGAACCCCTGGTGGTATCAACTCACACATTTCGATGCTGCAACACCCCTTTCTGCAAGAAACTATAGTTTGGAGGAAAGGGAGTTGCACCCCAGAAACTCGACACTTGATACCCCCTGATGGGATAGAGCAAATGTTTACACACTTTCTAATTAGGCCAGTGTTTAGCAACTCCACTCCTCAAGGTACAAACACAGAACTGGTTTTCCAGATTTAACACAGAAAATGTTAGCTATTTCAATGCCTTATGTTAAATCTGGAAAAATGGGTCTGTTACTGCCCTTTGAGGAGCGGAGTTTGCGAAACACTGAGTGAAGGTCACAAACACTTCACAATTAACAATTGGGAAAAAAACAACAACAGTTGTCCAAAAAAGCTAACCCAAGTCCAAGAGGAAATGAAAACTTCCCAAGCATGTCCCCAACATCTGCCAGTCTTCTTTGTAAATGTGTAGCTGCCTTCTTTATGTTCTTCAGCTCTTTGCAACACTGGATGATGTCTTGCCTTAATCTGCCCACAGTGCATTGGGGAACCTCATGACCTGGTAAAAAGAGGAAAATGTATTAGGGCAATGATGGTCAAGAGGCTGAGGGCCAACATAGTGATTTGGGGCCAAGTTAATCTTAAACCTCATTAAATACTTACCTACCCAGTGGATTGTTGGGTGCGACCTGCTTGCCCTTCAGACACCTACACTACTTTGAATGTAAACACTGACCATTCTCTGTAATGTTTGGCCTGCTGTCTGGGTTTCCAAAACTAGGCTACCTAGCGACACAGACAGCTATTTACACCTCTTCCTTAGTCATGCTAATTCAATTACCTCTAAAAAAGAAAACATAACATTCATTAAGCATCCCAAAGTCACATCTGGTTCAACACATACATTTTTCGACATTTTTGTAGTTGACCAACCTTGGACTTGGTCCAGGATTACCAATCCTGGCTCACTGGTCATCTGCACTTCAGTGGACTCTGGAGGATTTGCTGCCAAAAAAACATAAAAAAGGGAAGATTATGCCATTTTCCAGGGACCAAAGACTTGACAAGTGCCAACATTGGTAAACTCCTACAGCTGCCCCCCCCTATGGGATGCCTGATGTTCATCATAGGCATTTGTGTGACTACAAGCACTGGGGCTCTCCTCTCCCCATGTCTGCACTGGCAAGGCTGTATTAATGGGCACTGATGAACCAGGCAGCAGCCAGCAAGTGACAGTTATACTTCAATTTAGGCTTGAATCCCCCACCCTTTTGCCCACCGGGAACAAATTATATTCTTCATATATGCTTTAGATTTACCTTCAAATTTGGAATCCCAGGGCATACAAACAGTTTCAAGCCTCAGCTATAATTCTCTGTAGCTACTTTTACCAAAAACATATCCAGACATCTAATTTACACACATACATATTGCTTACATACAACTATTGCTTACTTTTTTCAAGGACTCTATGGATCTTCTCAAGCTGAACTTGTTCATAGTGCTTAAGATCCGACCACTGTTTTCGGAGTTGGTCTTTGGAGCGCTGGACACCACGTTTTTTAGTCTGCAGATGGATGACCCGCTCTAAAATATAATCTTTGCAGCTGTTGGGCCTTTCATAATTCTGCTTCCTGCAGTCATAATCCTGCCTTTCCATAATGCCCACCATGTCCACCATCTCAGCCTTGGTCATGGGGGTGGCTTTGGCCTTCCGATGGGATCCAGCACCGTGGGCCTGGCTGCTGCTTCCCGAATCCACCATATTTCCTACGATCATTCCGCTGAGTCTGTAGCATGGAGGATTAGAGAGGTGTTCATGCCCCAGCATTATGATGCACCTGAGAGAGGAGTTGCATGCATGCGCAGTGTATAAAGCCCGATCACACATTTAATGGAATGGCCGTAGGTACGATCTGTGAGTGGAGGCCGAACATTTGGCAACGCGACAAATTGTTTCCCTAGCGAAAGCTCAGCTTGAACTTGGTGCTTAGATGGGTAGTGGGCTATACTGCTTGGATTGAGGCCTAGATGGGCTATACTGCTTGGATTGAGGCCTAGATGGGGGTTAATGGGCTATACTGCTTGGATTGAGGCCTAGATGGGGGTTAATGGGCTATACTGCTTGGATTGAGACCTAGATTGGGTCCAGCTTAGGGTTATGCCAGATGAAGCTGCATTATGCTTTGTCTTGTGTCTTGCAGACATAATGAGTGAGAAATATTTCTCTCACAAGTTCCTGCCCCTGCCCATTGATATGTACCATCAACTACCATATCTCTGGATGGTGAAAAGCAAGGAATATTCTAACAGTCATAAGGCGGGCAGTGTTAAACAAACTTGCGGAGCTGTGCAGACAAATTAAGCTGAATGCTAATTACAAGTACGTTCGGGATAAAATTGCCAGCCTCAGGACCACATATGTGAAGGAGGTGAAGAAAATCGAAAACTCCCACAAGTCAGGAGCTGCAGCAGCTGACATCTACATCCCCAAGCTGTGGTATTTTGAGAGCCTGTGGTTTATCAGGCACCAGACTGAGCCCAGGCCATCTCTCTCCACTCTGCCTTCTACGTCTGGTGAGGCCACAGCTCATTGACCTGAGGATGAAGATGTAGAGGATCCCATCTTGACACAGGTATAGTGTTATTGAACATATTGTCAAGAAAAAAATACAACGATGATAAATAAACATTATTGGCTAATTTGAAGGATAAATCCAAATGCTGGGGGCAGAATGCTAGTGTTTTGTATTTGTAATTATTCAATTAGCAACCATCAGGAAATGTAAATTTGGTTTGATTGATGACCCACACAAACAAACATATTCTAATAATGTCACATTTTTATGCACAGGAAAGTGTCACAGAAACAGTGACTGAGGATGAGGCAGCTGGCTCTTCCCTAGTGGTAGAGTCGCAGATCCCTCCCCTATGTGTTGGTGGGAAAAGAACAAGAATGTGGAAGAGAGTGCTTTCTCGTTCTTCAGGCAGGCCTCAGCAGTCCTCCAGAGGGACCCTGATGAGGAAGAGTAATTTGCTGCCTATGCAGCTGCTAAGCAGATGCGAATGACTCCATACCAGGGGCTGAGCAAGGGGGAGAGTGGCTCATTACTGACAATACTGAGCTTCGTGAGAATATGCCTCCACCTCCACCACCTTAACCACCTCAACAGCCATCCCACCCACCACAGCAGCATGCCGGGCAGTGGCAATACATTCCCCATGGCCCCCAACAACAGCCATGGTCTGGGGATTATGCCCATATGCCCAATTAATTAATTTTTGTTTTTTTCTGTATTTTTGGTTGTATTATTTTATTTTTGTTGTTCTTTACCAATTTTGCTAATCCAAATCACTTTTTTTCTGTTATATTTTATTTTCAGACAAATAGCATGTCTAATTTAATTTATCTTCTTTATGCTTCACAATAAAGAGGAACGTGAAAAAGAATACTTGCCTATGTTTTTTTTATTCAAATGACAGGTTTGAAGTAGGCAGTTACATTAAAAAGAAAAGTTATAACAATTACCAAGGGACACCAAATAGTTAACATGTTCATATTTTAAATATCACAGCTAATGATATTGTGGTTAAAAACACTAAAATACAAAAAAATGTAAATAATATTTCTATCACTACAGAACAACTGTCTTTCATTACATTTGTAACACGAGTACCACTAGCAAAGCAGCTTCATTAGTTGTTAAGGAGCAGGGCTGGGAAGCCGGCCGCTGTGTACTTAACAAGCGATGAGTCATCAGCTGTCAACGGCCTTCCCGCTGACAGCTGAATAAAAAAAACATTGCCGGCAATAAAAAAGTGAAAAAAGAATGGCATGGGGTCCCCCTCAGTCCATACCAGGCACTTTGGGTCTGGTATGGATTTTAAGAGGAACCCCCCCCCAAAATCCATACCAGTCCCTTATCTGAGCATGCAGGAAAGGCCTCCTGAACTGAACTAAGCACCTTGCCCCCATATTGATGGGGACTGGGGTCTCTTCCAGGCCATGGTTGTGGGGGTCTGTGGGCAGGGGGCTTATCCCACCCAGATCCCAGCCCCCCCAATGTGAATGAGTATGGGATACATTGTACCCCTACCTATTCATCCAAAAAAATTTCAAAAATAAAAACAGTAAACAGGTTTTTGACAATTCCTTTTATAAAAAAAGATAAAAAACCCCAATGTCTGCAATGTAGATTTGCCACCTGCCACAACCGCTGGACCTAAAAAAAAGAAAAAAAATACTCCGCCATCAATGCTAGATGACTGCCTACTGCAGGCTCTGCCATTCAACAGTTCTTATATAGAAAAGGGGCGGAGCCCCTAGGTGATGTCACCTGGTGGCCCTACCTCTTGTGATGTCACCGGCTGGTGCAACCACCCCCCCCTTGTTGAGGCATGTGGCCTGATATGGTTCAGGAGGGGGGCGCTCACTTATACACCCCCCTTTTCCTGGCCTGCTAGGCTGCATGTTCAGATAAGAGTCTGGTATTTTTTTCTTAATTTTGGCATTAGGTTTCCCTTAAAATCCATACCAGACCCGAAGGGCCTGATATGGACTGGAGGGGGGACCCCACATCATTTTTTAAATGTATTTTATTTCAATAGCTGGGTGCTGACATTTGCAACTGCGTGTCAATTTAACCACTTCAGCCTAAGAAGTCATGCGATGTTGTATCCAAACTAAATTGACGTCCTTTTTTTCCCACAAATAGAGCTTTTTTTTTGATATATGATCACATTTGCATCTTTTTTGATCACCGCTATAAACAAAAAAAGAGCAACAATTTTGCAAAAAAATCAATATTTCTTACTTTTTGCTAAAATACAAATAAAAAAAAAAAAAATGAATTTATTCATCAGTTTTGGCCGATATATATTCTTCCTCATATTTTTGGTAAAAAAAATCGCAATCGGCGTATATTGATTGGTTTGCGCAAAAGTTGCCACGTTTACGAACTATGAGAATTAATTTATGGGGTTTTTATTTTTTTTTATTTGTTACTAGTAATGGCGGCGATCTGCAATTTTTAGTGTGGCTGGGCTGAGTGGGGGAGGAGAGTGATCGTGCCTCCCATACACAGGGAGCCTACGATCACACTCCTCCCCTGTTTACATACACGGACCTCCATTCTTTCACTGCGGGGGGAGTGATCATGGGTAGCCTGCCGACATTGAGTCCGCCCTACTGGCTCACTGGCTCCCCCGTAACACAGTGAGCATGCCTCCGGTGGCACGCACGCGCTCACGATCCATGAGCCGCCGTCGGGTGATGACGGTTTGCGATATCGAGCCAAGTTGCCGCCATCAAGTCACGGCGGGCAGTCGGCAACTGGTTAAATATCGTTTGACTTTTTTGTTTAGAAATGTCATTTTTGCTGCAGTATGTTCTATACATGCTACAGATGTGCCACTTTACAGGCATACGAAGGGGACCCCCCCAGGCACTATATTTAACCACTTCAGCCCCGGATGGATTTACCACCTTCCTGACCAGAGCACTTTTTGCGATATGGCACTGTGTCACTTTAACTGACAATTGCACAGTCATGTGATGTTGTACTCAAACCAAATTGATGTCTTATTTTTCCAACAAATAGAGATTTCTTTTGGTGATATTTGATCACATCTGCAGTTTTTATTTTTTGCATTATGAACAAATAAAAAGCCACAATTTGGAAAAAAAAACAATATTTTTTACTTTTTGCTATAATAAATATCAAAAAATTAAAAAAAAACTAATGTATTCATCAGTTTAGGCCAATATGTATTCTTCTATATATTTTTGGTAAAAAAAAAAAAAAAAATCGCAAGAGGCGTATATTGATTGATTTGCGCAAAAGTTATAGCATCTACAAAATAAGGGATAGATTTATGGCATTTTTATTTTTCATTTTTTTTTTACTAGTAATGGACAGATTGGACACTTATTTTGGGACCATTGACATCTATACAGCGATCAGTGCTTAAAAAACACACTGATTAATGTATAAATGTCACTGGCAGGGAAGGGGTTAGCACTTAGCGATCAAAGGGTTAAATGTGTTCCCTCTGTGTTTCTAACTGTGGGGGCAGTATACTGACAGGGAGTAGAGAAAGAAAGCTGTTACCGACTGCTAGGAACAGCAGATCTCTCTCTACTTCCCTGACAGAATGGGGACCGGTTTGTTTATGTGCATCAGCTTTCCCGGCGTGCAGCGGCTGCTATAGCCATTTAAAGGGCGGCCGTACAGCTACAGTAATGGGAACAAGCCGACCTGCCTCCGTATAATGGCAGTGGCTGGTCGGCAAGTGGTTAAAGGATTTTTTTTTTTGTTACATCATTAGAAGAACTATAGTTTTTGAACTTTTTTTTTGCATTGATACATGTCCCCCAGGACAGTACTCATACCCCCATACCAGTCCCTTATCCGAGCATGCAGCCTGGCAAACCAGCAAAGGCCACCTAAACCATAACAGGCTACATGCCCTTAACATACGGGGTGGGTGATTTGGGGCAGGGGGCTACAAAGCACCTTATCCCCACGTTGATGGGAGACAAGGGTCTTTTCCAGGCCAGGGTTGTGGTTGTGGGGGTCTGTGGGCAGGAGGCTTATCCCCCCAGATCCCAGCCCCCCATGTGAATGAGTATGGGGTACATTGCAGCCCTACCTATTCATCAAAAAAAATGTCAAAAATAAATAAAAACAGTAGACAGGTTTTTGACAACCGCTTTAATAAAAAAAGATAAAAAAAACAATGTCCACAATGTAGATCTGCAACCTGCCACCACCGCTAGACATGTGCAGTTTGTTTCGTTCTGAATTAAATTTCAGACAAACTTTCAGGTTCTTGGAAATGTGGATGTACAGTATGTAGACAATATTTGTTTATTCTGGCATTCAGCTTTAAATAAATACCAAAACAGTGTACACAAAGACACTTCAAATCCACAACTCCACACTCTCCAAGCTATTTCCCATCCTCCAAATATAGACTTTAAGTATGTTTTTGGTAGAAATTAACCAGTGCCAGGATAGGAAGCGAGCACTTGAATAGGCAGCAAATTAAGAGACAAGGCAACTTTTGCAATACATATTAGAGTGTGTTATCTGAGAAACAATAACCACAAATATTGTTCAGTGGCTGTACAGTGTGAAAGCAACTTCTTTAGGCTGTGTTATTTCAGTGATTGAGGCTTGATTTTGCTGCAATGTAAGAGAGAGAGAGATGAGGCAGGTTTTATCTTGATATACACAATAAAGTATATTATTTCATAGACAATAGCAACAGAAATTGTAAATTGTCTGGATAGTATGCTTCTTGGCTAGGCCACAATGTAAGAGAGAGAGGAGGCATGTTTTGTCCTGAAATAAAAATTAGAGTGTAGAAACAATTTTACAGACAATAGCTACACATTTTGTATAGTGGATGGGCAGTATGTAAGCACTGAGCATCTTGGAAAGGTCAAAATGTAAGAGGGAGAGATGAGACAGGTTTATTATGAAATATACAATAGAGAGTATTGTTTCAGAAGGCAATAGCCACAAATAGAATTCACCAAAATAAACATGTTTCTCTCTCAGATGTTAATGTGAATCAACCATAAATACAATGAAGTACATATAGTAAATAAATTAAAAAATGCATACAGTATCTCACAAAAGTGAGTACACCCCTCACATTTTTGTAAATATTTATTCTATCTTTTCATATGACAACACTGAAGAAATTACACTTTGCTACAATGTAAAGTAGTGAGCGTACAGCTTGTATAACAGTGTAAATTTGCTGTCCCCTCAAAATAACTCACCATACAGCCATTAACCACTTCCGGACCAATGCCGTCACCTGACGGCAGTCACTTTGAAGTGTAATACCGTTATGGTAGCAGATAGCTACCATAACCCTGGTATCTTTTTTTCAGCCGGTGATTCTGTGAAGATAAAAGTAATCTCAGCTGCGGATTCACTGCAAGATCACTTTTATCAGTGGCGGGAGAGGTGCCCCCCCTCCCGCCGGTTTCCGGTCATCTCCGTGGCTTACCGGACCCGCTGTGTCCAGTGTCCGTGAGCCGAGTGAGTGGCTGAATCCGTTCGCTTGGCTCCATTACATGGCAGGGCAGAAGCGACGTCACAAGTCACTTCCACCCAATGCTCTTAAAGGGCCCATTTTTTTTTTTGCATTGTCATTTTTTTTTAATTATTTTTATTTATTTATTTTTGCATTTTACTGTAAATATGAGATTTAAGAGGTCCTGTCATGCTTTTTTCTATTACAAGGAATGTAAAAGTGATAAAAAAATGTTCACAGTGTAAAAATAAAAAGTAAAATAAATCATTTTAAAAAAAAAAAAATTGAAAGCCCCCTATCCCCGTGAGCTCGCGCGCAGAAGCGAACGCATATGTAAGCACCGCCGGCATATGAAAACGGTGTTCAAACCACACATGTGAGGTATTGCCGTGATTGTTAGAGCGAGAGCAATAATTTTAGCACTAGAGCTCCTCTGTAACTCAAAACTGCTAACCTGTAGAATTTTTTAAACGTCGCAAATGGAGAGTTTTAAGTTGCAAAGTTTGTCGCCATTCCGTGAGCGGACGCAATTTTGAAGCATGACATGTTGGGTATCATTTAACTCAGCGTAACATTATCTTTCACAATATGGAAAAAAATTGGCCTAATTTTACTGTTGTCTTATTTTTTAACTCAAAAAACTGAATTTTTGAAAAAAAAATTGCGCTTGTAAGACTGCGGTGCGACAAAGTTTTGCAACGACCACCATTTTATTCTCTAGGGTGTTAGAACCCCAAAACATTATATATTGGTTTTTTTTAAGTAATTTTATAGCAAAAAAAACCTGGTTTTAACTCGTAAACACCGAACCCAAAAAAGAACAGGCTTGAAGTAGTTAATGTCTAAACCACTGCAACAAAAGTGAGTACACCCTAAGTGAAAATGTCCAAATTGGGCCCAATTAGCCATTTTCCCTCCCTGGTGTCATGTGACTCATTAGTGTTACAAGGTCTCAGATGTGAATGGGGAGCAGGTGTGTTAAATTTGGTGTTCTTGCTCTCACTCTCTTACTGGTCAGTGGAAGTTTAACATGGCAGCTCATGGCAAAGAGCTCTCTGAGGATCTGAAAATAATTGTTGCTACAGTCAAGAATGGTGGTGGGAGTGTCATGGCCTGGGGCTGCATGAGTGCTGCCGGCACTGAGGAGCTACAGTTCATTGAGGGAACCATGAATGCCAACATGTACTGTGACATACTGAAGCAGAGCCTGATTCCCTCCCTTCGGAGACTAGGCTGCAGGACAGTATTCCAACATGGTAACAACCCCAAACCCACCTCCAAGATGCCCACTGCCTTTCTAAAGAAGCTGAGGGTAAAGTTGATGGACTGGCCAAGCATGTCTCCAGACCTAAACCCTATTGAGCATCTGTGGGGCATCCTCAAACGGAAGGTGGAGGAGCGCAAGGTCTCTAACATCAACCAGCTCTTTGATGTTGTCATGGAGGAGTGGTAGAAGACTCCAGTGGCAACCTGTGAAGCTCTGGTGAACTCCATGCCCAAGAGGGTTAAGGAAGTGCTGGAAAATAATGGTGGCCACACAAAATATTGACACTTTGGACCCAATTTGGACATTTTCACTTAGGGGTGTACTCACTTTTGTTGTCAGCGTTTTAAACATTAATGGCTGTGTGTTGAGATATTTTGAGGGGACAGCAAATGTACACTGTTATACAAGCTGTACACTCACTAATTTACATTGTAGCAAAGTATAATTTCTTCAGTGTTGTCACATGAAAAGGTAGAATAAAATATTTACAAAAATGTGAGGGGTGTACTCACTTTTTTGAAATACTGTATATAATACAAAATTCATATAAAGTAAAGTGCAATAAATATAACCAAATAAGTATTCTAAAAAGTTGAAAGTTCATAAATAATAAGAGAGCAACCTAGTGTAGTGCTATGTGTAGAACAAATGTGCTCAAGTTGTGCACCTAGCAACAGTCGCAGTGATTCTGTGCCTCCAATCCTCACTGCCATGCACACCACCAAAGAGGAGTATGAAAGCCTCTTACCAAAAACATAAACCTCTGTAACTGAATGCCTGACAGCACCTTAGGCTGGATTCAAACTTATGCATTTTTAGTGCTTTTTGCATTTTGCATATTTGCACTGCAGAACGTGTTCGATAGGAAACAATGTTAAATGGACTGCAGTGCAAATCTGCAAAATGCAAAAAGCACTAAAAATGCATAGGTGTGAATCCACCCTTAGGGAGAATCTCTCTAGGGATGGATTGCTAAGGCAATCAGTAATATAACCACTCCTTACTCCTTCGCCATCACACACCACGTACAATTCCAGAATAAGTCACTCCAAAGAACCACATGTAAAAGGAAGGGGGTCGCTCCTGGTGCAGTAATTACAAGTATGTTTATTAAAACTGGACATATATAAAAAAAACAAGACAATCACATGCACAGCATCATGTGCCCCGGCCAGTGTGATGACATCACCATTGTAACTCCTCCGTTTTCCTCATTTCGTCCGAACATTGTCAGTGGGACAACAGAGGTTAATAAACACAAATATTGTATGTTAGCTTGACGGCATGTTAACAGCTTGGTTCAGCTGCAGTCTAAGGTCTCAGACGTGGAAACCCTTTGTAACAGAATTTTCAGGCATTTCAGCAAGAATGAGCCTATTCACTTCTAATTGCCACATTCCTCACTGTTGCTGAGGACAACAGTATCCTCAATTATCTCACCCCACCCATGTGCAATTCTCAAAATTTGGGAATGATGAAATGTTCCCTTGGAAGCCTGTCTTATATCTTCTTCCTCCTCACACTTTTACAAGTTCAAAATGAACTAAAACTAACTTACAGCACCTCAATCCCTCCTTGTACTCCTAATCTGCCTCCATTTGCCTCTGCTTCACAAGGATGGAGGCAGAAGGTACAGAATCAAGCTGGGTCTGAAACCGTAGACTTTTGTAGCATGGCATATATATGTATATATACAGTATATATCAAAAGTGAGTACACCCCTCACATTTTTGTAAATATTTTATCATATCTTTTAATTTATATGTGACAACACTGAAGAAATGACACTTTTCTACAATGTAAAGTAGTGAGTGTACAGCTTGTATAACAGTGTAAATTTGCTGTCCCCTCAAAATAACTCAGCACACAGCCATTAATGTCTAAACCGCTGGTAGCAAAAGTGAATATACCCCTAAGTGAAAATGTCCAAATTGGGACCAAAGTGTCCAGCACTTCCTTAACCCTCTTGGGCATGGAGTTTACTAGAGCTTCACAGGTTGCCACTGGAGTCCTCTTCCACTCCTCCATGATGACATCACAGAGCTGGTGGATGTTAGAGACTTTGCACCCCTCCACCTTCGGTTTTAAGATGTCCCACAGATACCCAATAGGGTTTAGGTCTGGAGACATGCTTGGCCAATCCTTCACCTTTACCCTCAGCTTCCTTAGCAAGGCAGTGGTTGTCTTGGAGGTGTGTTTGGGGTCATTATCATGCTCAAATATTGCCCTGCAGCCCACTTTCCAAAGGGAAGAGATCATGCTCTGCTTCAGTATGTCACAGTATATGTTGGCATTCATGGTTCCCTCAATGAACTGTAGCCCCTCAGTGCCAGCAGCACTTATGCAGCCCCAGACCATGACACTCCCACCACCATGCTTGACTGCAGGCAAGACACACTTGTCTTTGTACTCCTCACCTGGTTGACGACACACACGCTTGACACCATCTGAACCAAATACGTTTATCTTGGTCTCATCAGACCACAGGACATGGTTCCAGTAATCCATGTCCTTAGTCTGCTTGTCTTCAGCAAACTGTTTGCAAGCTTTCTTGTGCATCATCTTCAGAAGAGGCTTCCCTCTGGGACGACAGCCATGCAGACCAATTTGATGCAGTGTATGGCGTATGGTCTGAGCACTGACAGGTTAACCCTCCACCCCTTCAACCTCTGCAGCAATGCTAGCAGCACTCATACATCTATTTCGCAAAGACAACCTCTGGATATGATGCTGAGCACGTGCACTCAACTTCTTTGGTCGACCATGACGAGGCCTGTTCTGAGTGGAACCTGTCCTGTTAAACCACTGTATGATCTTGGCCACCGTTCTGCAGTTCAGTTTCAGGGTCTTGACAATCTTCTTATAGCCTAGGCCATCTTTATGCAGAGCAACAATTTTTTTTTTAGATCGTCAGAGAGTTCATTGCCATGAGGTGCCATGTTGAACTTCCAGTGACCAGTATGAGAGAATGAGAGTGATAATACCAAATTTAACACACCTGCTCTCTATTCACACCTGAGTCCTTGTAACACTAATGAGTCACATGACACCAGGAAGGGAAAATGGCTAATTGGGCCCAATGTGGACATTTTCACTTAGGGGTGTACTTACTTTTGTTGCCAGAAGTTTAGACATCAATCGCTGTGTGTTGACTTATTTTGAGGGGACAGCAAATTTACACTGTTAAACAAGCTGTACACTCATTACTTTACATTGTAGCAAAGTGTCATTTTTTTCAGTGTTGTCACATGAAAAGATATAATACAATATTTACAAAAAATGTGAGGGGTGTACTCACATTTTTGAGAAACCGTATATATATATATTCTTACCCTGCCTGCACTGACTCTATATACCGTACACTGAATGAGCTGTATATATAGTCTACACTGAATGCAGTGTATATTTTGTGGGGGGTAAGCTCAATGGGGATCACCTTCCCTGGGAAAAGGTAGCCCAACGACAGGTTCTCTTAAAATCTGACTTCTAGCTAGGTTTATTTAAAAGGTTGCAGGTAAATCAAATAAACACAACAGGATATAAATCCTTGCCATCCAGGCACTAGCTAAACATTTCCAGTTTACTAAATCAGAGGTGAAGGGCTTCTCCCAGTCACCCACAAAACAAAGATAGTGCAAACCTTTTGTTTCAGCCACAAAGCAAAGTTCAGTTCATCAGCTCTCTCAGGTTTAATGGCTCATGGGTCCCAGGTCAGAGCAGTAATCTGATCCAGATCTGCTTCCTTTATACCACCTGTTGATGGATACAAGTGGACCACAAAATCTGGTCAAGAATCCACCCCGACAAGGTGGCTGGTAAAACCCGGACCAGATTCCACCTTAGTTTCCTGCAAGTGAACGCATGTGAGGTGAAACATAACATCCATCGATCACCTCACCTTTCATAACGCCACAAAGAAAAAAAAAAGAAAAAAAAATATATATATATATATATATATTACTGTGTGTGTATGTATGTATGTATGTATGTATATGTATATATATATATATATATATATATATATATATTTTCTTACACTGCCTGCACTGACTCTATATACGGTACACTGAATGAGCTGTATATACAGTGGGGCAAAAAAGTATTTAGTCAGCCGCCAAATGTGCAAGTTCTCCCACTTAAAAAGATGAGAGAGGCCTGTAATTTTCATCATAGGTACATACACTTCAACTATGAGAGACAGAATGAGAAAAAAAATCCAGAAATTCACATTGTCTGATTTTTAAAGAATTTATTTGCAAATTATGGTGAAAAATAAGTATTTGGTCACCTACAAAAAAGCAAGATTTCTGGCTCTCACAGACCTGTAACTTCTTCTTTAACCACTTGCCGACCGCAGTCTGACGGCGGCAAAGTGGGGGGGCCAGGGAGCGGGTACGGCGGACTCGATCACCGCTGGCTACCTGCGATGGCCCCCTCGCAGTGAGAGAACGGAGGTCCGTGTATGTAAACATGGATCTCCGTTCTCATAGAGGGGGAAGGGCGGTGATCACAGGCTTCCTGTATATGGAAGCCATGATCATCCCCTTTCCCCAGCCAGGGCAGCCCACATACAGTTAGAACATGCCCAGGGAACACAGTTAATCCTTAGAGCGTCCCCTGCAGGTTAACCCCTTCACTGCCAATGGCATTTACACAGTAATCAGTGCATTTTTATAGCACTGATCGCTGTATAAATGCCAATGGTCCCAAAAAAGTGTCAAAATGGTCCGACATGTCCTCTGCAATATCGCAGTACCGCTAAAAATCGCAGATCGCCGCCATTACTGGTAAAAAATATAAAAAAAAATTAAAAACCCCAGAAATTTATTTTCATCATCCGTAAACGCGGCAACTTTTGCGCAAACCAATAAATAAACGCCGATTGCGATTTTTTTTTTACCAAAAATATGAGGAAGAATATAAATCGGCCAAAACCAATGGAAAAAAATGTTTTTATATATATTTTTTTTGGATTTGTATTTTAGCAAAAAGTAAGAAATTTGGGTTTTATTTTGCAAAATTGTCTCTCTTATTTTGTTTATAGCAGCGATCAGAAATGACTCAGAGGTGATCAAATACCACCAAACGAAAGTTCTATTTGTGGGAAAAAAAGGACGCAAATTTAGTTTGGGTACAACGTCGCACGATCGTGCAATTGTCAGTTAAAGCGACACAGTGCCGAATCACAAAAAGGGCTCTGGTCCTAAAGTGTGAAATCCTTCCAGGGCTGAAGTGGTTAAGAGGCACCTCTGTCCTCCACTCATTACCTGTATTAATGGCACCTGTTTGAACTCGTTATCAGTATAACAGACACCTGTCCACAACCTCAAACAGTCAGACTCCAAACTCCACTATGGCCAAGACCAAAGAGCTGTCAAAGGACACCAGAAACAAAATTGTAGACCTGCACCAGGCTGGGAAGACTGAATCTGCCATAGGTAAGCAGCTTGGTGGGAATAAATCATCTGTGGGAGCAATTATTAGAGAATGGAAGACATACAAGGGCACTGATAATCTCCCTCGATCTGTGGCTCCTCGCAAGATCTCACCCCGTGGGGTCAAAATGATCACAAGAATGGTGATCAAAAATCCCAGAACCACACAGTGGGACCTAGTGAATGACCTGCAGAGAGCTGGGACCAAAGTAACAAACGCTACCATCAGTAACACACTACGCCGTCAGGGACTCAAATCGTGCAGTGCCATACGTGTCCCCCTGCTTAAGCCATTACATGTCCGGGCCCGTCTCAAGTTTGCTAGAGAGCATTTTGATGATCCAGAATAGGATTGGGAGAATGTCATATGGTCAGATGAAAACAAAATAGAACATTTTGGTAAAAACTCAACTTGTCGTGTTTGGAGGAGAAAGAATGCTGAGTTGCATCCAAAGAACACCATACCTACTGTGAAGCATGGGGGTGGAAACATCATGCTTTGGGGCTGTTTTTCTGCAAAGGGACCAGGACGACTGATCCGTGTAAAGGAAAGAATGAATGGGGCCATGTATTGTGAGATTTTGAGTAAAAACCTCCTTCCATCACCAAGGGCATTGAAGATGAAACGTGGCTGGGTCTTTCAGCATGACAATGATCCCAAACACTCCATCCCGGCAACAAAGGAGTGGCTTCATAAGAGGCATTTCAAGGTCCTGAAGTGGCCTAGCCAGTCTCCAGATCTCAACCCCATAGAAAATCTTTGGAGGGAGTTGAAAATCTGTGTTGCTCAGCGACAGCCCCAAAACATCACTGTTCTAGAGGAGATCTGCATGGAGAAATGGGCCAAACTACCAGCAACAGTGTGTAAAAACTTTGTGGAGACTTACAGAAAATGTTTGACCTCTATCATTGCCAACAAAGGGTATAAAACAAAGTATTGAGATTAACTTTTGTTATTGACCAAATACTTATTTTCCACCATAATTTGCAAATAAATTCTTTAAAAATCAGACAATGTGATTTTCTCAATTTTTTTTTCTCATTCTGTCTCTCATAGTTGAAGTGTACCTATGAGGAAAATTACAGGCCTCTCTCATCTTTTTAAGTGGGAGAACTTGCACAATTGGTGGCTGACTAAATACTTTTTTGCCCCACTGTAGAGTCTACACTGAATGCAGCATATATATATATATATTTATATATATATATATACTGGACTGTACATATATATTCTTACACTGTCTGAATGGACGCTATATACTATACACTGAATTAGCTGTATATAGTCTATACTAAAGGCATTGTATTTTATTTATATATATATATATATATATATATATATATATATATATATATACACATTAGGAAGGTACTTATATATTCTTACACTACCTGAACGAACGCTATATACTATACACTAAATTAGCAAGGATGGGTCCCGTTCGACTCGAACATCGGGGTTTGCCTGTTCGGCGCATCCCAAACATTATGGGGCATTCTCGGGACCTTCGAGCGCCCCATAATGCGTTCCGATTGCAGGGAAATGCCGCCCACTGATTGGCCAAAGCATGCGCATGACCTGCACGCTCTGGCCAATCACAGAGCGCTCTACTGTGAGAGCTATGATTGGCCAAAGGCAGGGTGCCTTTAGCCAACCACTGCTCAGCAGCCTCAATCCACGCCCCACACTATATAAAGCTGCTTGTACAGCAGCTCTATTTAGTGTGTATAACGGTGGATAGAGACAGTAGGCTTAGCTAGCGGCAGCAGACATTTTAGTGTGCCTAGCTGTTTTTTGTGAAAAACATGTTAGATAGATAGGGTGATCTATATACAATCAGTTAGTGCAGGCCGTTTAGTGTAGAGTGAAATACATGCTAGATAGGTAGATAGATAGGGCGATCCGTATACAGTCAGTTTGTACAGGCAGTTAAGTGTAGAGAGTGAAATATATACTAGATAGATAGATAGTGCGATCTGTATACAGTCAGTTAGTGCAGTCAGTGTAAGAATTATATATATATATATATATATATATATATATATATATATACCTCCCT
>BLSH010465125.1:352852-363884 GCA_018402905.1 Glandirana rugosa
CTATATATCACATGTGAGTTATGTGACACACGTATATAAATGATCTGACATATATAAAATTCCGTGGATCCATGCATTTGGGGGTGTACGGTATATAGTACACTTGATGTGGTGCCTTAAAATATATACAGTCTAGTAAATATATGCACACAGTGTATTGAGTGTACACTATATATCCGTGCATTTGGGGGTGTACGGTATATAGTACACTTGATGTGGTGTCTTAAAATATATACAGTTTAGTACATATATATACACACAGTGTATTGAGTGTGCACTATATATCAGTGCATTCGGGGTGCACGGTATATAATACAGTGTAGTGCGGTGTTAAAAAACAAAATCCCCATTATGTCAGGAAGGCCACAAAGGAGAGGCAGATTCTCCCAGGCCACTAAAAGAGGGCAAGCAGCCTCTGTGTCTTCAGTGAAAAGCGGTGGTGGCGGAGATAGTGCATCCTCTGCAGGCGAGTCATGCTTGTCCTTTTTTTTCTGCTGTTGGCCATCCTATTGAGCCACAACATGCAGAAGAGTTGGTGGAGTGGATAACTAAACCGTCCTCATCCTTCTCAACTGTGACCCAGGCTTATACAAGTTTGCCTTTCAACGCAGCTGGCAAAGCGGCCTATTCCACCAGATTCTTGTCCACAGTTACTCCTTCTGTAGCCCCACCATCATGCACTGAGGAGTCATCAGAATTATTTGACCATAGTGTCAGTTACATGCTGATGGAGGATGCACAGCAATTTGATGGCTCCGATGTTGGTTCCCAGGTTGAGGAAGGGAGTAGCGTGAGCCTTGAGACAGGGAGGTGCCACAGAAGGACAGGAAACTAGAAGTCATATTACCGCTGACTCATGGTCCAGCAGGCATGGTCAGGGACGTTACGTTCCCTTCACGGTGCACTGGGTAACTCTGCTTGCAGCTGGGAAGGACAGGGTTCAGTGTTGGAGCTAGTTCCACCACCATGCCTCCAAATAGCTGGTGGTGATTTTGCTACTTCTGCCTCCTCCACCCCTTCTCTTCTTCTACCTCTGTGGCCTCTTCTGCAGAATTATCCTCTGAACCTATAGTGCTACCTTAGCATTCAAGGGGCTATGCAAGCAGTCAGACTAAAAGATGCCAAGCGGTGCTTGAGTTAGTCTGTCTTGGGGACAGGATCCAAACTGGGGCAGAAATTCTGTCAGCTCTGAGGGGCAGGCTCAGAGGTGGTTGACGCCATGGCCGCTTGAGGCAGGAATGGTTGTATGCGACAATGGCACCAACCTTCTCTCTGCCCTCCGACAGGGACACTTGACACATGTGCCATGCTTAGCACATGTCTTGAATTTGGTGGTACAGCATTTCTTGACCAGGTACCCAGGCTTACCAGATATCCTGAGGCAGGCCAGAAAAGCCTGTGGTCAGTTCTGGCGTTCATACAATGCCAGTGCCCGGCTGGCTGCCATTCAGCGGAAATTCAACCTGCCCACCAACCGCCACATTGGTGACATGCCCACCAGGTGGAACTCAACATTGGCAATGCTGCAGTGGCTTCACGCACAGCAGGGGGCCATCAATGAGTACCTCTGTGAGCATGGCACCAGGACAGGCTCAGGGGAGCTTGGCTTCTTTTCGCCATGTCAGTGGCTACTGATCAAGGATGCATGCACTGTTCTGTCACCAATTTGAGGAGGCCACAAGGATGGTGAGCAGAGACAATGCATGCATTAGTGACACTGACCCTCTAATATTACTTCTGGAGCACACGCTTCATGGAATCATGGACAGGGCACTTGAGGCAAAACAGTGGGAGGAAGAGGAGGACTTCCTTTCCCCTCAAGGCCCCGTTTATGCAGAGAGCATTCCTGCAGAGCCATGCGGAGGAAATGTGGATAAGCCTTTGTTAAAGGACATAGGTATACCAGCAGCAGGCGTGGGAGTGATTTGGGTGAAAGTGGCCTGCTTTCTTTTGCTATTTACTGAAGGATCTTGATGAACGTTTGTTTTTTAAAGAATTTTTTACAATAAATACTGTTTTTTTATTGATATACACTATGGAGCTATTCCTTTTCTTTTTTCAACTTGGTTAACAACACCACCTACGGAGGATTTTGGCAAATCTCACTGTGGATTTAGATATACATTGGAAGGGCTGGACTGGCCGTCTGGAAGTAGGACCAACCTAAAAGACCCCGTACTACCCGCCTAGACAGGCGCCTCTGCGCTTCACCCCTGTGTGGGGTGGCGCTGTCCGGTAAGCAGGGTGGTTATAGGGGAGCACGTGTGACTCACAAAGAAAAGTTAATGGACTTCACTCAAAGGACACTTGTTAATTGTTGATTTCACCAATATAATTGTTTTTTCAGTGTCTATTATATACTATTCCAGTTGTGATTATATATTTATTCATATATGCCACTTTGCACAGGACTGGGGAACACAAAATTGAATTCACATTTTATTATATTTATTGTTGGTTATTATTAAGGAATACACAATAGGGCACTTTATATTTATATATATACATTTTTCATACAATAATTTACAACTTGTATTTAATATTTATCCCTAATACTAAATGTTTTAGCACAGTTTACTAACACTTAGGTGTGAATTAAGCACATTATATTTATATTATTTAAACAGTTAATTGCAATATCTTTTGAATAGTACCCAGGGAAGCGCCAACCAAGCCCCAAAAATATATTGCTTTAAAAACTTCCTTTACTAGGGAGTCAACACTGGGGGCAGCAAACCCTGCTATTAAACCCAAGAGAACCTGAACGCAATACTTATACTAACTAGTTAATACTTAAACTTAAGCATGTCCCATAGATGAAGTGAGTGTTTGGTAACTGGGTTGCGAATTGGTTTGAGATCTCTAGGCTGCAACCAGAGTAGGTTGGCTATCGAAATGGGGTCACAGTCTATTGATTCTAAGGAGACCCAGAGAGGGGTTTCTTTGGTGGCATGATATTTATTAAGGATAGCAAGCTGCGCTGCCTGGTAGTATTTAGCAAAGGAGGGAAGGCCCAATCCACCTTGGGATTTCGTGATGTAGAGCACGGTTTTGGCAATTCTTGGCTTGGTCTTACCCCATATAAAGTTAAGGGTCCTGCCTTGTATAATGCGAAGAAAATATGCTGGAACGGGTATGGGGAGTACCCTAAAGAGATATAATATTTTTGGCAGTATGACCATCTTAACTGCTGTGATACGGCCTAGCCAGGCTAGAGGGAGAGAGGCCCAAGATGACATAAGCTTGGACAAGTGGAAAAGCATGGGGGGGGTAATTGACTGAGAAAAGATTAGCTGGATCTGAGGTTAGTTTAATTCCTAGATAAGTTAGGGAGTGCGAGGCCCATTTAAAGGGAAGTACTGTTTGTAGATGAGATAGCAAAATGGGTTAGGGATATATTAAGGAATTTTGATTTGTGAGTATTGACCACCAGCCCGGAAATGTTAGCCATAAGGTTAGGGGCAGAGGTAAGCGGGGATGTGAGGAATAGAAGTACATCGTCTGCAAAAAGACAAAGTTTGTGAGTATATCCACTGACCTCTAGTCCTTTGATGTTTGGGTCATCGCGTATTTTCTGGGCTAGTGGTTCAATTGCGAGGGCGAATAGAAGGGGGGAAAGGGGGCAGCCCTGGCGAGTCCCTCTTTTTCGTTTCAAATCTTTTCATTTAAATTTTATCAGGAAAACAGAAGAAAAAGATGGAATTAGCCAGAATTTGACATTCTCATACTCTCGTACAAAATAGACAATGATAAACAGGCAAATGCCTACACCACATGTTATTATCAAAGAGAAAAAGTGTCTAATATATGTATATATAAATCATAAAAAAAAAAAAAGAACTTGAAAAATAAAAGAACAGGTCATAAACCGGAGAGATCCCGATGTCTTCCCGATCACCCCATCTGGGAGCAAACTGTAACCAGAGAGACAGACAACAACCTACTCCGCTCCAATCACTATTGAGTAACCAAAAACTTTTGTTGGCATAACCACCGCTATATCTAAGAGAGAGGAAGATACCATTATGGCCATAACACAGGCCCATGGTACATTTTGAGAGTATAGCCACTACCCTCCTCGAACCTCAGTGTTGGGAGGGAGAGGAACTCCTCAAGTACCAGTAAGCCCCCAGCAAATGGAACAAAACAGAGTAACATAACCAAAGAGAAAGAAATGGCAGTTATAGGGGAAATAAAAGAAAAGAAGCAAAAGGTAAAAAGAGAAGGGGCACCAGGGAATCTGCTCAGAAGGGTAAGTAAGTGTGGAGCCATAGGTATTTATTCCACAGTTCCCAAACTAAGTCATATTTAGAAGAAGTATCCAAAATAATATCGGCAAGCCTTTCCTGAACCATGATCCAGGAAATTTTCTGTTTTGCCTCAGTGAAAGGAAACTGAGGGCCTTTTCCAGGACCTGGCTATTATGATCTTAGCACCAAGCAAAATAAAATGGAAGAGTTTAAATAAAGGCTTGGAGAAACCATCGGGTTTAGAATTGAGAAGGGCTATTTCTGGACTCTGAGGAACTGAGAGGCCCGAGATCTTACGAATCAAGTGGAAAATCTTGTTCCGAAATCTCCTAAGATGAGGACATTCCCACCAAATGTGGAGGAAGGAGCCCAAATGACCACATCCTCTGAAACAGAGGTTAGGGGAATTTGGAAACAGCTGCTAACTGAGTTGGTACCAAGTACCAACGGTTAATAACCTTTAGATTGGCCTCCCTCAAATTAATGTTAGCGATCCCTTTAAAGCATCTCAGGAACAAGGAGCTCCACCTGTCCACCTCCCAATCCACTTCCAGGTCCCTCTCCCATTTCTCCGAAAAGGGGGGTTTAGTTGAATTCTCCATCAGAGATGCATAAATCAAGGTAATACCACCTCTTTGATCCTCAGTTACCGAACACCATTTTTCATAAGGCGTGATACCTGCATGATCATTTCTGGACTTCCACCAAGAGGTCAGAAAATTATGTATTTGGAAGAAACAAAATTTTTCAGAAGATGGCATATATAACTTGTTGATGCAATGCGTTAAAGATAAGGGGCCAGCATGAGTTAGAAAATGGCCTATTCGATATAAGCCCTTATCCGTTCACCATTTAAAAGCCCTGATGCCTAGACCCGGTGGGAATTGAGGATTATTAAAGAGATGAGTAAGTGGAGAGAGACTCGAAGTTAAATTAGGGGATTTAAGGACTGAGTCGCTAAGGACGATAGAGTGGGACAATGTAAGGGCACGTATTGGGGGCCTCAATTTATGTGAAGCCCCCACTGAAAAATCAATAGTGTTGAGGGGAACCGCCTGTCTCTCTATTTTAATCCAGTCCGGTTTATTTCCTCTGGTGAAGACGGTTGAAAACTGAGCTAACTGAGCTGCCTGATAATATTTATATAGATGTGGAAGTCCCAGGTCCCCCTGATTACTTCTCCTGTAAAGAACATTAGCCAAACATCTAAAGCCTTTTCGCGCCCATATGAATTTCAAAATTTGGGATTGCAGTTTTTGTAAGTTAGACTTCCTAATTGGGATAGGGAGAGCTCTAAAAAAATAAAGAATCCTGGGTAAAAGAGTCATTTTGACTGCATGTATCCTACCCAACCAAGAAAGGCCCTCCTGATCCCTTCTGGTAAGATCATCTGCTAATTTCTTAAGTAGGGGAGGATAATTGGCTTCGTAAAGTTGGTTGATGTTGGCTGACAGATTGACCCCCAAATAGGGTATCTGAGTAGTGTTCCATGTGAATTTATAGAGATCTTTTAGTCGAAGTATAATCGGATCAAGGGTAGAGATATTCAATGCTGCGGATTTGGACCAATTCACGCAGAGCCCAGAAGCTTCACCAAAGACTTGGAGAAGTTTAATAACCCGAGGGGTGGATGTGAGAGGAGAGGAGATAAATAGGAGCAAGTCGTCAGCAAATAATGCGCATTTATAAGAATAGGAACCACATTCTATCCCTTGGATATCTGGGTTATCCCTAATGGCAATGGCCAGAGACTCCATCGCAATTGCGAATATTAAAGGGGATAGGGGACATCCCTGCCTAGTACCCCTAAAGATGGAAAAAGGGTCTGAATAGTAATTTTGCAATTTGACCTGGGCACATGGGTTTGAGTACAGGGCCCTAAGAGTTTGAAGAAATTTAGGGCCAAAACCCCATCTACCTAACACCTCAAAAAGATAAGACCAATCAACTGTGTCAAAGGCTTTTTGCAAGTCAACAGACAAAAGGTACCCCTCCCGAGGAGGACCCCCATCCCAATTTGAATTAAGGAGAGAAATTATGTCTACTGCTCTGCGGATCTGATCTGGTCCTTGCCTGCCCGGGATAAAACCTACTTGGTCTTTATGGATGTATTTATCTATAAAATTGGACAATCTATTTGCTAAAACTTTAGTCAAAATTTTGAGGTCATCATTAATCAAAGAAATAGGTCTGTAATTGCTGACATCTGAATGATCTTTTCCAGGTTTGGGGATGACTGAGATAAAGGCCCTGTTGGCATCACTCTGCAGCACTGATCCTGTCCGTAAAGAATTGAAGAATTTTGTTAAATAAGGGGCAATTACTGGGCCAAAAGTCTTGTAGTAGCCCCTGGAAAAGCCACCCGGGCCAGGAGCCGAGCCCTTCTTAAGATTCCTAATCACCTCCAGCACTTCCGTGTCATTAATAGGTAGTTCCAGAGAAGCTATATGATTTTCCGAGAGTTTAGGAAGGGTAATGGAACTTAAAAAGGCTTCAAGGGAAGGAGAGGGAATCAAACTCTCCGCTTCATAAAGTTTGGCGTAGAAATTCTGAAAGGTATACATAATCCGTTTTGGGTTCTGAGTGAGGTCTCCCGAATGATCCCAGATCTTTGGGAAGGAAAAGGAATGACACTTGGGGGACAATCTGGCAGCCAGCCTGGGACCTATGTGATCTCTTTGCAGATAGAGATGTGCTCTAGACCATTGAATTTGTTTCTCTGAGCTGGTAGTGAGGGCGAGGATTAAAGCTACCTTCCCTACTTCAAGCTGTGCCCAGGAACGGGGAGTCTGATTCTTCTTATGAGACCTAGCTAGGTCTTGAAAGGCACGTTCCAGCTTCTCAATATCAACCCTCCGCTCCCTTCTTAGCCTGGCTGCTAACTGAATGAATTTTCCCCTTATAACCCCTTTATGAGCTGCCCAAAGTATTGGGGGTGAGACTTCCCCATTATCGTTCCTGAGAAAGTAGTCTTTAATTTCCTTTTCTAACATTGTGCAATGTACTGGGTTATTCAGGAGAGATTCATTCAAGCGCCATTGGGGATTCCTCCCTAAACCTAGATCAACTTTGATAAGTATTATTACCAGTGAATGATCCGACAGGGGAGAGTCTTTAATGGAGGATTTAGAAACCAAGGGAGATACAGAGGCTGGGACAAAAACATGGTCTATTCTGGCCATACTATTATGGGGAGCTGAGAAATAGGTATAGTCCCTCGCCTTAGGGTTTAGTTCCCTCCAAATATCTATGAGATATGTCTGGCAAATTTAAGGCTATATTTAGGTGGACGAATTAGGCAGGGTGCTCCTGAACCCGACTTGTCGAGCATAGGGTCCAGGGCCATATTGGAGTCCCCTCCCAATATTACAGTCCCTTCGAGGTGGGGCATGATAAGATTAAGTAACCCATGAAGAAATTTAGCTTGACCAAGGTTCGGTGCATAATATGATACAAAAGTGTACATCATACCCCTAAAGTCCCCTTCAGCAGGATAAACCTACCCTCTGGGTCTTTGATTTCTTTCAGAAGGGTAAAGGCTAAATGCTTGGCGAAAAAGATTCCTACACCTCTGTATTTATCTGATGCGTTTGCCAGAAAAAACTGGGGGTAATTGGAGTCTATATACTTAGGAACATATTGTTCAGGGAAATGGGTTTCTTGAAGCATAAGTATATCCAAGTGTTGGGAGTGGGCTAGGTTAAAATATTTTTTCCTCTTAATGGGGGAATTAAGGCCCTGTACATTATGCGTTGCAATTCTCAAGGAAGATGGAAGGTTAGCGGACATGATAACTGTAATAAGATTGATCATTATGCATCACTGAACAAAGACTTACACGACTCGAAGGAGGGCGGGGAAGTGACCTGCCAAACAGGGAAAATAAGGGGGCTGCCCGCTGTGGCCCACTACGTAGATAACTTCCCTGGTGCCTAAAAAGAAGGGGTAAAAGCAGAGAAGTAAAGAGAGGACAGAGCCGATGAAGTAGAGGAAAAACAAAAACATGGGAGGGGAGCGGCAGAGCCTAGCCGCAAACCCCCTCATATTCCTGAGAGTGAGGGATCTAAGTATCACCCCCACCGTCAGGAAAAAGGTGTAACGAGTCTGCCAAAACAGCAGAACTGCATCCGACCAAGTGAATACCAACAACAGTATCCCGAAGTCAGAGGGAGGAGCATGACATCCTCCCCGGCCATTACCTTACAACCAAAACTAGATTAAAACTGTTGAATTACCCCGATAATGCATAAATGGTTAATGAAAAGAACAAAACTACGAACCCCCCCTGGGGGCCCATGACTGACAAGGCCAAGGCCTCCTGAATGGACCCTTTGGGACCCACTATGGGGTCTCCTCTGGTTCCCTGTCAAAAGGTTCGGTTAAATCCAGGAGGGACCGTCATAATAAACATAACCAGCCACATAGAACCAGTAAATAAATGCAACGGGCTAAAATGGGTAGCCCCCAGACGACCCCTCCCCCCCAAAGAAAAACATGCTCGGGGGAGGCGGGCGGAGGAGCCCCAAACATTGTTATATTTGAGAAATAAAAGTCCACCAATCAGGAGCAAAAACACTAAGAGTCCTTGAACAAAATGAGCAGTAAAAAAAAGGGTCAGAGCTCAAAAATCAATGGGGGTGTGAGTCTTTGGCTCGCTTCTGTTGTTGCTTCCATCACATTGGAAGAACAGGGCTCTGAGGTGAGGGCCTCTTTGGGGAACTCACATTTTTATGAATTGAAGTGGAGGTGGATTCCAAGGAGATGAGGTTGAGTCTAACCAACAGCTGTTCCCCTTCTTGGAATGTAGAGAAACCAAACTTCTTGCTTTTGTGAATGAAAGTCAAGTGGAACGGAAAAGACCACCAATACTTGATGGATGACTTAGTAAGAACTTCCAAAAGAGGCCTCAGGGTTCTTCTCTTCTGGATGGTAGTAGGAGACAGATCAGTGAAAACTTGGATGGAATGGCCTTGAATAGAGAGATTGGGAGAGGACCTAGAGGCCTTCATGATCACTTCCTTTACTCCAGTGGTTCTCAACTCCAGTCCTCGGGACCCACCAACAGGCCAGATTTTAAGCATTACCTTGGGGAGATGCAGACTAGAACACTGCAATCACTGAGCAGCAAATTATATCACCTGTGATGCCTTTCAGTTATCCTGCAAACCTGGCCTGTTGGGGGGTCCCGAGGACCAGAGTTGAGAACCACTGCTTTACTCCATAAAAGTGAGGATTCACCACAATGTCTCTAGGTAGGTCATCGGACCTCGGAGGCTGGAGTGCTCTGTGAGCCCTGTCTAGTTCAAGACAGTGCTCTGGGATGCCTGGGATGGTTTCTTTAATAAAGTCGCTCACAGCCGCTCGAACATCAGTGATGGCCTCGGGAAGACCCCTGATTCGGAAATTGTAGTGTCTAGAGCGATTTTCTAGGTCATCTATTTTAGAAAGGGCCGATTCCAGTTGGTCCTGAAGATCCTGGATACATGCTGTATTCTGGTTGATTCTGGAAACTGATTGGTCTGTTTTTTGCTCTATTGCATCAATCCTAGACCCCAAGCGCTGTAGATCAGCTTGGATAACAGAGGTAATTTGAACAGCTGTTTGGGCTAGGCCCTTAGAGAGCATTTTAGAAAAGACCTCCATCATCATCTGAAAGTCAGAGTGAGGTACCGGAGCTTGAGGACTGGATAGATCCCACTGTGGGTTGCCAGGGCCTTGCTCTTTAAGAGGAGTAGTGATGAGCTCATCCAATGTCTGTTCCAAGAGAGAAATTGTGGAAGCTGGAGAGAGGATCTGGACCATGGGTTGAGTTCCCGGGGGTGGCCCCGGAGAAGGTAGAACCTGAGAGCCTCCGTTCGAGCCGGCTTCCATCTCCTCACTGACCCCTGTGGCCGGAAGGGGAACTGTGTACATCTGCGGGCCCTTTGAGGTTGAAGTATCAAACCCAGGCTGACGGGAAAGATCCCGCCTGACTGCGCCTGTCTGCATGGACCCAAGAGCGAGAAATGTCCTAAAAAAAGTTGCTGGATATGGGTCTTTCTTTAAAGAGATATAATATGGAAATAATGACAAGTGTGGAAAAGTAGGCCCTTAGTTATATGAAGTGAACCCAGTATAGCAGCTGAAGACAATCCTCTCCCTATGGGATATAATGAGACCCTGCAGCCTCTGTGTGAAAGAAAATAAGCCTGTTATTCTCTGACTTTCAGTCTCATGAAGAAGGATCGGGGGAAGGCCAAAGCCACGGTCTCAATTAATAGTCTCTGCCCCAGGGATCACTCAAACAACCCGACCTGGCCAGCAGATCCCTCGCTGTCCTATAGTGATCCCCCTTGAATAAAGTGATGCTTATAACTAGAGTTGAGCGAACTTCTAGAAGTCCGGGTTCTGCTGGTTCAGCAGAACTTCGGGACAAAGTCCGGGTTCGGGTCCGGACAGAACCCGAACTTTGTCCCGGACCCCGAACCCCATTGAAATCAATGGAGACCCGGACTTTTAGGTACAAAAAGTGTTGTAAAATAGTCCTGGAAGGTCCTAGAGGTCTGCAAAAGGAAGGAAATGTGGGTAAGGGTGGGACAAGTGACCTACAAAGAAATGGGGACAGGGAAATAACATTAAATATTTTAAAAAAAATAAAAACATAAAAAATGCAAAAATGGAGATCATCTTCAAAATGGGTCTGAAAAGTATTATTTAACATTAGAGGCCATAGAACTGTTCTAAAATCATCTTCAAACTGTGTAAAAAAAAGTATAAATAAGCCGGGAGTACCCATATCACTG
>BLSH010465125.1:394751-412290 GCA_018402905.1 Glandirana rugosa
CAACTCTAACTTCATACAGAGATTGAGGCGAACATCAACACTGAACATACTCCCCAGACTTTCGTTCTTTGACAAATCTGCGGTTCAAAACAGGAGCCGTCCACGTACCCACTTAAATTCACAGTACCATTAACCCAACACTAGTCTTTTTCACCGACCAAGCTACCTACGACTAACCTCTATAACCTATAGAAAAACCCTTTCCTTCTCTATCAGATCAGACCTCATAAAGACTACCCCACCCCTTTTCTTCCTCATCAGAAACCATAACCCCACATTCCACGCGGTTCATAGCTTTTCTTCCTCTCTCAACTCGACTTCACTATAAACAAACTCCCGGGATATATGAAGGCATGGTGTTGTTGGGGGGTGATTTTAATGTCCCACTTCAGCCCAACTTGGACTCTTCCTCTGGCTCCTCTTCTTTACCATATAGGGCCCTCAAACAAATATCACTTCAGCTCAACTCTCTCCTTCTTTTCGATACTTGGCGCACCTTACACCCCAATACCAAAGACTACTCCTTCTTTTCCCCACCCCATCAGAAATACTCCAGACTAGACTATCTCTTCCTTTCCCAAAAAGATATCCAATATCTCCAATCAGCATCCATCGAACCAGCCACTTTTTCTGATCACAACCCAATTACCATGACACTTAAATTCACCCATGCACCTGCCGAGGACAAAACTTGGCGTCTAAACAGTTTCTTGCTTTCAGACCCCTCATACAAGTCACAACTACAAGCGGAGTTAGAGACATACTTCAATCTCAACTCTAAGAGCGATGCGTCAATGCTTAGTAAGTGGCTTGCCCATAAATGTACTTTGCGGGGGAAATGCATCGCTCTCTCAACCCATATTAAAAAACGCAATCCAAGGTAGACGACCTTATAACACACATTCGCAAATTAGAATCCACACATAAACGATCCCAAGCCATTTCTACCCTTGAGGAGCTAATCCAGGCCAGGAAAACTTTACTTGAGGAGCTCAATGTACAAGTACGGAAAAAATTCATCCTCACCTCCAAACTATTCTACGAACATGCCAATAAAAGTGGCAAGATGCTGGCGAGACTTCTCCAGGGTAGAAAATCGCAGTCCAACGTTCCCTTTCTACTCGACTGTGCGGGCCACAAGCTGATTAATAACAGAGAAATAGCCAAAGCCTTTGCCGAATACTATTCCAAACTCTACAATCTACCAACCAATAAACCCCCCGGTAAGGTTGATCAGCTCCACTCCCAAGCCATTAGAAACTATTTGAAAGATGCCAACATCCCAAAATTAGCAGAAGCGGACATTGAGGCCCTAGAAAAACCCATAACCACTCAGGAATTCCTTTACACCATTAAAACCCTCAAACCTGGTAAATGCCCTGGCCCAGATGGCTTTCCCAACATATACTATAGATCATTCCCGGATATTTTGGCCCCCCACTTTGTTAAAGCTTTCAACACACTAGCTGAAACCCTGACACCTCCAAGGGAACTTCTTGAGGCCCACATTTCAGTTATTCCAAAGCCCGGTAAGGACCATTCTTTACCCGAGAATTATCGCCCCATATCTCTACTTAACTCGGACATTAAGATCTTCGCGAATGTTTTTGGCTAGCAGATTACAACCTCTCCTACACACACTGATCTCCAGAGATCAAGCCGGTTTTGTCCCTGGTAGGGAAGCGCGGGATAATATAATTAAAGCTATCAATCTCAACCATTGGCTAAACACAACTCACCAAGAGGGATTCTTTTTGTCCACTGACGCTGAGAAGGCGTTCGACAGGGTAGCCTGGGACTTTATGTCGAATGTTCTAAGAAACTTGGGGCTGGGCGAATTTATGACAGCAAGTATCCTCAGTTTATATTCCAACCCCAGTGCTAGAATAAGAGTCAATGGCTGCCTGTCGGACGCCTTCCAGGTCAGAAACGGGACGAGACAGGGATGCCCTCTGTCCCCCATTATTTTCATCCTTACGCTTGACCCTCTAATGAGGAGCATTGACATGAACCAGGACATTTCAGGTAACTCAGTTAACAACAAAGATTTTAAATGCGCTGTGTTTGCAGATGACATTCTACTATTCCTTACTAGACCCCTGATCACTGTTCCCAATGTCCTGAATGAATTCGAGAAATATGGAAAACTCTCCAATTTTAAAATAAATTTCAAGAAATCCCACGCCCTAAACGTGACCATGTCAAACTCCGCGCTACAAGCTTGCGTGGATTCTTCCTCATTTGAATGGCGATCCTCCGAAATCCCTTACCTAGGAATCAGACTTCCAGCTAGGTTGGGAGACCTCTACGATCTCAATTTCCACCCATTTTTACAGAAATGCACCAATGACCTAGATAGTTGGTCTAGGCTGGACATTTCATGGTTTGGAAGAGCTGCTTCACTCAAGATGACTGCCCTTCTGAGATTTCTTTATTTGGCCCAAGCCATCCCAATGGCCCTACCCGGTTTTTTCTTTCGGACTCTGAATGCCAAGATAAGTTCCTTTATATGGAAGAAATCCCCACCCAGGATCAGCCTCACTCGACTCTCAGCTTCAAAGACTGAGGGGGGCATTGGATTGCCAAACTTCAAAAAATACCACCAAGCAACGCTCTTGACAAGGTTGGTTGACCACCATGTACATTCCCCCTCAAAAGACTGGGTTGACCTTGAGAACCGCATACTAGGAGCCCCACTCAGTAACTTGGCCTGGTCTAGGGGAGGGTTTAAACTTCTACGAGCTAAAGACCATCCATTAATTTCACCTATCCTTTCTACCATGCAAGCTATTTCCAAAAACCCTAAGCTACTATCTATCCCTGGGCCACTGACTCCCATCATAGATAACGTTGATTTCCCCCCAGGCCAGGATAAAAACTTTCCCTTACCCAACGCATTACTGAATCTCAAAGCCACCCACTTTTTTCGTAATGGCAAGTTTATTCCCAGTGACACCCTTTCGGAGTCCTACAATTCCCCTAAAATTGCGCAGTGGCCCTATTTCCAAATTCGTCATTATCTCACCAATGCGGTAAACAAATCAGTAGTCTCGAGACCTGTGACGGATTTTGAAAAACTCTGCCTTGGCCCTCCCCAGAAACATCTAATTGCGACCATTTATTCCCTTCTCTCTTTATCCAACACAAATTCCTTAAACCCGATAATCAAGGCCTGGGCCTCCCCGAAAAGTCAAGACCTTACACCAGATCAATGGAAAATGGCCTGTTCAACAGCCCTAAAGGGCACTCTTAATGTGTCAATCCAGGAACACAACTATAAAGTTCTGACACATTGGTACAGAACACCCCACCTGTTGCACTTAATGTCTCCTAATATCCCAGACGTTTGCTGGAGATGCGGTTCCCACCCAGGAACGATGCTCCACATATGGTGGGATTGTCCCCTCATAATTCCCTATTGGTCAACCATCCATGATATTATCTGAAAAGTCACCTCTCAACAAATAGAATGTACTGTCCAACAATACCTCCTCCATTTCTCCAACTACATGAAAGGCTCTTTCAAAAAATCTCTGGTAATGCACATGGTAAATTCTGCCCGACTCTGTATCCCAAGCCTCTGGAAACAGAGGAAAATTCCCACAGTTAAGGATTGGGTCACTAGATTAAATAGAATTCAAGATATGGAAGAACTGATAGCAATAGCTGCAGAGAACATCTCTTCGTACCATAAGATATGGTTATGTTGGATTAATTACAAGGACTCGACACATTACCGTAGCATATTAGACTCCAACTAAACTGCAAAATATTATTATATAACGAGAGCAAGGCTCTACGCCCGATTAACAGCTGGTCTACCCTGCCCCCCCCTCCCCCTACCCTTCTCCTTCCCATCCCCCTACTCCCATCCCTCTACATTCTTGCCCCCTCCCCTATTCATCACTTATTTTCATGTACTACCCAGTACTACGTTTATTGCCCCACGAATATCCCCACATCTATTTAGCTGTCTACAGATTTTACGGAATAGTCACCCTCAACTCTCCCACCTAAGTATCCTCATGCCATAATTCTTTACTTTTACAATAACATAAAAGTAAACGATAAACCCCCATCTTCTTTATATTCAACTATGCAATGTTTCACTACTTGAATCTTAAAGTTACGTTTTATTGCTTTATTCTCTGTACTAGATTGCTTTTGTGGTCTTACTACTCAATGTTTTGAACTTTGGCAATGAACATGTACTGTATTGTTCTACATTCAATAAAGCTTTTTGTGGAATTAAAAAGGTGCCTTCCCTGAAGAAGTGATGTGCCTGCATGTTGGGATATGGCCAGCTGCCCGTTAGGAACTGTGCTGACATGCCCGGGGTGAACGCTGGATTGAGCCTGACAGTAGGGATGAGTCGAACACCCCCAGGTTTGGTTCGCACCAGAACATGCGAACAGACAAAAACTTTGGGTGAACATTCGAACACCATTAAAGTCTGTGGGACCCGAACATGAAAAATCAAAAGTGCTCATTTTAAAGGCTTATATGCAATGTTATTGCCCTAAAAAGTGTATGGGGACCCGGGTCCTGCCCTAGGGGACATGTATCAATGAAAAAAAAAATTTTTTAAATTGATTGTTTTTTCAGGAGCAGTGATTTTAATAATGCTTAAAGTGAAAAAAAAATAATTTAAATATTGTACCTGGGGGTGTGTCCTTAGTCTGTGTGTAAAAGGGCACATCTCTGAGCCAGAGCAAAATTACATTTCCATAGGAAAAATTGTCACCTAAAATCGCGGCTGTAATGTATTGCCAGTTACCGGCAATATACAAAAAAATCGCTGAAAAAAAGTGTTTGGGGCTCCCCCGAAGTCCAAACCAGGCTCTTCAGATCTGGTTTGTATATCATGGTGAACCCCACACCAGATTTAAAAAAAAATTGATGTGGGGTTCCCCCTAAAATCCAAACCAGACCCTTATCCGAGCATGCAGCCCTGGCCGGTTAGGATGGGGGGGGGGGGGCGAGCGCCCTCCCACCTTAACCATACCAGTCTACATGCCCTCAACATGGGGAGTATGGGTGCTTTGGGGGAGGGCAGGGCTGTTGATGGGGACAAGAGCCTCTTCCCCACAAGCCTGGCCGGTGCTTGTGGGGGTCTGCGGGTGGGGGGGCTTATCGGAATCTGGAAGCCCCCTTTAATAAGGGGGCCCCAGATCCCGGCCCCCCCAATGTGAATATGTATGGGGTACATTGCACCCCACCCAAAATTTAAAAAAAATGCGCAGGGGCCCCCCAAAATCCAAACCAGACCCTTATCCGAGCACACAGCCCTGGCATGGCAGGAGGGGGTGGAGACAAGCGAGCACCCTCCTGAGAACCATACCAGGCCACATGCCCTCAACATGGGGAGGGTGCTTTGAGGTCCCCCAAAGTACCTTGTCCCCATGTCGATGCGGAGAAGGGCCTCATCCCCACAACCCTTGCTGGTGGTTGTGAAGGTCTGCGGGTGGGGGCTTATCAGAATATGGAAGCCCCCTTTAATAAGGGGGACCCCAGATCCTGACCCCCCGTGAATAGTTATGGGGTACATTGTACCCCTACCCATTCACCAAAAAAGGAGTGTTGTGGTACAAAAAACAAGAGGCAGTTTTTGACAAGTCCTTTATTGTGTAAAATAGCTCTTCTTTCTTCCTCCATCTTCTCCTGGCCCAGCCCTTCTTCTGGTCTTCTGCTTCTTCTTTCAGTCTTCTTGCTTCCTCTCTTCATCTTCACCTTCTTGACAGAGGAACTGGGCCTGCTGTTGTAAATTAGTTTACAAATTGTATTGTGACGAAAGCCCCCAGTCAAACAGGTGGCGAAAAATTGGGCCTTGGGTGCTGGCAGTGCCAGAACACTGTAAACCCTTGCAGTTACTCTTTTTGGATGGAGGAACTGGGCCTGATTTTGTAAATTAATTTACAAATTGTGACGAAAGCCCCCAGTCAAACAGGTGGCAAAAAATTGAGCCTTGGGTGTTGGCGGTGCCAGAACACTGTGATCCCTTGCAGTTACTCTTGTTGGATGGAGGAACTGGGCCTGATGTTGTAAATTAGTTTACAAATTGTGACGAAAGCCCCCAGTCAAACAGGCGGCAAAAAATTGGACCTTGGGTGCTGGCGGTGCCAGAACACTGTAACCCCTTGCATTTACTCTTGTTGGACGGAGGAACAGGGCCTGATGTTTTAAATTAGTTTAAAAAATGTTATGGCATGCCCCTATAAACCAGGTGCAGAAAAATTGGGCCTTGGGTGTTGCTGGTGCCCTAAATAGAAAATATTGTTCTAGATTATGGACTGGAAAAATAGGAGCAGTGCAGTCTTCAAGGGATCACAGATCTCTAGCAAATGTAATTAGTTGCATCAGTATCAGGGGCTTGATAGCTGCTGATCCAGGACTGATTTATTTTTATAAATGTGAGCCTATCAACCAAGTCTGTGGACAGGCACACTCTTTGATCAGTTACAAACCCTCCAGCAGCACTGAATGTCCGTTCAGAAAGCGCGCTGGATGCAGGACAGGCCAGTAGCTCAATTGCATATTGAGCAAGTTCCAGCCAGTGGTCCATCCTCAAGATCCAGTAACTAAGTGGATGCTCCGTTGGAAAGGTCTCAAGTCTGCTTTTGCCCCTATATATTCCCACACCATATAATGCAGACGCTGACAATAGTTCCTTGAACCTATTAGGCCTGGGTGCTGAGGACTGAAATTTTTAAGGCATCGCTCAGCCGGCCACCTTCTCCACCACTCTGCCTTTGAATGACCTAAGCTTCAGAAACACGTTGTCCAGGGCCAGCAGCAGGACATGTAAACCTCCCAGGGTCTGGAAAGGTGCTGCACAAACTTTTCTTCAAGGTATCCTGAAGATGTTTCATCCTCTGCACCCTCTGCACAGGCAGGATGAGTTCTGCAACTTTATCCTTCTAACGTGGATCAAGAAGGGTTGCCAGTCAGTAATGATCCCTCTCCTTGATACCACAAATCCTAGGGTCTTTTCGCAGGCTTTTCAGAATCAGAGAGCCCATGCAGCGTAAGTTTGAGGAGGCATTAGTGTCCTCTGGGTCACTGAGGATGAAATTATCAGGAACTACCTCCTCCCAGCCATGTACAACTCCTTGGGTTTCTGGGGCCTAAAAACCATTATCCCTTGAAGACTGCTGAGTATTATACTCCACTTCCATGCTGACAAAATCCTCCTCCTCTGCCCACTCCTCTTCCCCCCGTGTGTTTGGCGGCTCTGCAGGAATGCTCTCTGCATAAAGGGGGCCTTGAGAGGAAAGGAAGTCCTCCTCTTCGTCCCTCTGTTCTGCCTCAAGTGCTTTGTCCATGATTCCATGAAGTTTGTGCTCCAGAAGGAATATTAGAGGGACAGTGTCACTGATGCATGCATTGTCACTGCTCGCCATCCTTGTGGCCTCCTCAAATGGTGACAGGACAGTGCATGCATCCCTGATCATTAGGCACTGATGTGGCAAAAAAAAGCCAAGCTCCTCTGAGCCTGTCCTGGTGCCATGCTCACAGAGGTACTCATTGATAGCCCTCTGCTGTGCGTGCAGTCGCTGCAGCATTGCCAATGTTGAGTTCCACCTGGTGGGCATGTCACAAATGAGGCAGTTGTTGGTCAGGTTGAATTCCCGCTGGATGTCAGACAGCTGGACACTGGCATTGTATGAACGCCAGAAATGACCACAGACTTTTCTGGCCTGCCTCAGAATATCTGTTAAGCCTGGGTACCTGGTCAAGAAATGCTGCACTGCCAAATTCAAGACATGTGCCAAGCATGGAACATGTGTCAATTGTCCCAGTCGGAGGGCAGAGAGAAGGTTGGTGCCATTCTCGCATACAACCATTCCTGGCTCAAGCTGCCGTGGCCTCAACCACCTCTGAGCCTGCCCCTGCAGATCTGAAAGAATCTCTTCCCCAGTGTGGCTCCTATCCCCAAGACAGACTAACTCAAGCACTGCATGGCATCTTTTAGCCTGACTGCTTGCATAGCCCCTTGAATGCTCAGGGACCTCTGCAGGTTCAGAGGACAATTCTGTAGAAGAGGCCATAGAGGTAGAAGAAGAGGAGGGGGTGGAGGAGGCGGATGTGGCAAAATCACCACCAGCGTTTTGAAGGTGTGGTGGCTGAACTATTTCCAAAACTGAACCCTGTCCTGCATCCTTCCCAGCTGCCAGCAGAGTTACCCAGTGTGCCGTGAAGGAAAGGTAACGTCCCTGACCGTGCCTGCTGGACCAAGAGACAACGGTAATATGAACCCTGCTGCTTACTGCACTGTTCAGCCCAAAACATTGCCTTCCACATGACGGTAGAGAGCTGGAATGGCCTTATGTGAAAAGAAATGTCTTTTGGAAACCTGCCACCGTGGAACAGCACATTCCACAAATTCACGAAAGGGGGCAGAGTCTACCAGCTGAAAAGGCAGCAGTTGGAGTGCTAACAATTTGGCCAAGCTAGAATTAAGACACTGAGCATGTGGATGGCTGGGACAGTATTTCTTTTTACAGTTCAGCAACTGGGGTAATGGTATTTGCCTGCTGAATTCACCTGGTGTTGTACTGCTAGCAGATTGGCTGCAAGTACTAGTTGTGGCACGCATTGTTACACCTTCATTCCTCTCAGTGCAGGTTTTGGAGAGGACTATCGGTATAGCAGGGGTTGAGATTCCAGATAAAGAGCAAGGAGGAGTCCGCCTTGCTTCCTTGTGTGGGTTCTTCAGGTACTCTTGCCAACGGACTGCCTGGCTGGTCGTCTTATGTCTTGTCAAGACAGTAGTGCCCAAGTGGCTGGAGTCCTGTCTGCGCTTGACCACTTCAGACATAGATTGCAAATGCAATGGTGCGATTTACTGCACATGTGTTGAAAAATGCCCACACCAAAGAAATTTTGGAAGTCGGCGGGGAGGCAGCAGCTCCCTGCAACTGTGGAGCTCTGTGGTCTGATGCAATTGGGTGGCTGCCCTTAAGCTGGCCCCTGGAGGACATCCTGCCTTGTTGGAGTTGGGCCTCCTCCTCACTTTCCTCCTCTCTTCTCTCAGGCACAGTACAGTCCTTATCCTCATCATTCCCGCTCTCCTCGTCACTGGAGCAAACTTGGCAGTATGCTGCAGCTGGGGGAACACGACTGCTAGTTTCTTGTCCTTTTGCGGCACCCCCTGTGTCTAGGCTAACGCCACTCCCTTCCTCAACCTGGGAACCAACAATGGAGCCTTCAAACTGCTGTGCATCCTCCATGAGCATGTAACCGACACTATGGTAGAACTCAGGTGACTCTTCCGTGCATGATAACTGTGGACAAGGATCCGGTGGAAGAGGCCGCTTTGCAGGATGCGTTGGAAGGCAAACTTGTATGAGCCTGGGTGACAGAGGATGCGGAGGATGAGGGCGGCTTTGTTATCCACTCCACCAACTCTTCTGCATGTTGTGGCTCAATAGCACGTCCAACAGCAGAAAAACAGGACAAGCGTGACCTGCCTGCAGAGGATGCATCGCGTCCACCACCACCACCTATCACTGAAGACACAGAGGCTGCTTACCCTCTTTTAGTGGCCTGGGAGCGCCTGCCTCTCCTTTGTGGCCTTCCTGAAATGATGGGTATTTTTTTTTTAACACCGCACTACAGTGCACTATATACCGTACACCCCCAAATGCACCGATATATAGTGTACACTCAATGCGCTGCGTGTATATCTTGATACACTAGACTGGATATATTTGAAGACGCCACGTCACATAGTGTGCTATATACTGTACACACCAAAATGCACTGATATATAGTGTACACTCAATATGCTGCGTGTTTATCTGTATACACTAGACTGTATATATTTGAAGACACCACGTCAAGTAGTGTGCTATATACCATACACCCCTGAATGTACTGATATATAGTATACACTCAATATGCTGCGTGTATATCTGAATACACTAGACTGTATATATTTTAATACACCGGGTCAAGTGTACTATATACCCTACGGACATGTACCGATATATAGTGTCCCTTTTGTAAAACGCTGCGCAAACTGTTGGCACTATATAAATTCTGTATAATAATAGTGTACACTCAATAGGCTGCGTGTGTATATATATATATATATATATATATATATATATATATATATATATATATATATATATATATATTGTAATATTTGGGGGGATTGTAGCTCCACAGGATCGAGTGCAACGCCAGTATACTTGAAACAAAGAGGCTTTTATTTTTTAGCACGCAAATTAAAATCAGGCTTCCAGCAGCACACAGAAATGAAACATGCCAAAAGAAAGTCCGCTTGTCTTCAGCACAAGGTAAATATAAAAGTAAAAAGACATACAGTTTGTTGAAGGGTCTTCACCCCAGGACTTTGCATAATCCTTGTTAGCTCTTTTAGCAGCCTCCAGCACACATAAAGCTCTCCAAACACAGGTGTCTCCTAACAGCTCTTCCTCACCAACGGCTAACACCATTTCCTCTCTTGAAGAGCTGCTTCCTGGAGACTCTTAACCCCGTGTGTGCTGGAGTCCCTGTAGTCAGGGGTGGAGACCCCATCCCTCCCAAAGATCACTTCAGGGCCTCCGAAATTCCAGGTCCCTACTACCTCTCTATCAACACAGGGAGAACTGCGAGTCAGTCTTCTCTGTAATATTGCTATCTTGGGTGACCCCCTGAGCACTTACACCCTTCCCTTAAAGGGACCACAAACCAAATATTGGTGCTATATAGCACCCGCCCAGGACCCAACCTTGGCGTCCTGTACATATCACCCCCTCTGCCTCAATGTGGAGGTGTTGGAGGCACCATTCGACATCATGCAATGCACTCGAGAGAGGGCATTGGCATTTTGATGCTGTCTTCCGGGTCTGTGCTCTACCACAAAATTGAATTCCTGAAGGGAAAGGAACCATCTTGTCACCCTGGCATTGGTCTACTTGTTTTGTCTCATCCAGGTCAATGGGGCATGGTCTGACACTAGGCGAAACCTCCTACCTAGGAGAAAATATCGCAGGGAGTCCAGAGCCCACTTCATGGCAAGACACTCCCACTCCACCACAGCATAGTTTCTCTCTGCCGCCGTCAGTTTCCTACTGAGAAAAACTATGGGGTGCTCTTCCCCATTGACCAGTTGAGACAACACTGCTCCTAAGCCCTCACTTGAGGCATCTGTCTGCACTACAAACTCTTTAGAAAATTCAGGAGCCACAAGCACTGGATCCTGGCGCAATGCCACTTTAAGCCTCTGAAAAGCTTGTTCAGCATCCATATTCCATTTTATCATTACTGACTCCCTGCCTTTTGTTAAGTCTGTCAGTGGTGCAGCGATGGTGGCAAAGTTGGGGACGAACCTTCGGTAGTAGCCAACTATTCCCAAGAATGCTCTGACCTGCGTTTTGGTTAGGGGGCGGGGCCAATTCTGTATGGCTTCTACTGTCAGGATTGAGCTTACCTACTGGTGGCACTGTGCTGCTCTGGGTTGTTTGCTGCAGCTCCAGTGGCCACCAGCAGGTGTCTCTCCAGAGCTAGCAAGCTGTAACAATCAGCCACACCTGGGTTCAGCCATTAGATGGCTATTTAAGACTGTTCCTCCCTTTCCCCAGTGCATCACAATCCTGTTCATCTCCTTGCTGCCAGAGCCTTGTGCTTGTGTCCCTTGATATCCTGAACCTTCCTGCACCCATCTGCCTTGCTCCTGTATCCTGCCCTTGTACCCAGCCTTGATACATTGCTTCCTTGTATACCCTGTACTCTTTTCCTTTATATTACAGATATTGTATATAGTTATTTTTGGTCCATAGTGTAGTTAGGTTTATTAGTGATCCTTGTTTGTACATTGGGGGTTTGGTTCTTGTTTTTGTCTTTGAGGTTTGTTTTACTTGCTGTTTGCTGTGTATGTTTTTTGGTGTGTGTTTCACTGTAAATAAATATCACCTTAAAGTATATACTTTGTTTGGTCTCAGTTTCCTTGTGTAGTTACGTGTCTGGTCTGCCAAGCTGCAGAAATCTGACATAATCGTGACGCCCACCAATGACCAGGTCTGCTACACTTGGGAACTTGGAGCCAGTTGCTTGAAATTTTTGCCTACCTCTGTCAAGATGTTAAGAGTGAAGGTTATTTGTCGTGTGGAGCTTGCAGTAAGGGATAAAGATTTGTGTCATTCACTTTGGCAGGATCTCACTGAGGAGTAGCTATTGGGAAGCATTTTGACAGCACATGCTTTAGTTGTTGAGGGCAGATTCTCCCTTAGTAACGTACAACCCCTGATCCAGGTCTGTTCTGATGTACTATTGCAGTGCACCTCTCAGGGCCATGATGTTTTCACTCCCCCATTTACTATGTACCAGGCAGGATTTTGGGATGGTTGCTGAAACATTGTGCAGGGTCTTTTTTCCAGCAGTATTCAGCCTATTCACAACAGGTGTTGTTGGATTGCATAGCTGCAGTCCACTCGTTAATTGAAAAAAGTGAGGGAGGGAAAGACAAACTGACTTTAGTTCAACCTCTGCTACAAGCTTGGTCAGAGATCATATCACCAGTGCTAGAGGAGTTGCTCAAAGTCAGATCTGCTGCTAAAAATCAAGTATCCCTTCCTCTGTTACCCCTAGCAAACACAGCTCCTACTGAGTATTCCTTACGCCCTGCTACCAGCAACCACACTTCCTCTATAAGCAATTCATTGAATGCTCCCCCCGCAGTACTGTTACCCATAGAAACATATCAGGCTTCTTCCTGTACTTTTGCTACTCCTCCTAATATGTTTCCCAGTACTGTTACTACCTTTCCCTCAGCAGCACACTCTGGTCAGCACAATGCAACTACTTGCAGGTCTCCAGTAGCTAGGCCAAAAAAGCAACAAAACTTTTCTCCTGCTCCTACCATTCTTCCACTATCCATGTTGCCTGCTGATCCAGTGCCCGCTGTCCAGTCCTCCTCCATGCTGCTGTTGATGAGATCCAGTCCTCCTCCATGCTGCTGACTGTTACCAATGAGATCCATTCCTCCTCCATGCTGCTGACTGTTGCAGATGTGATCCAGACCTCCTCCATGCTGTTGACTGCTGCCGATGAAATCCATTCCTCCTCCATGCTGCTGCCTGCTGCTGATGAGATCCATTCCTCCTCCATGCTGCTGCCTGCTGCTGATGAGATCCAGTCCTCCATGCTGATGACTGCTGCTGATGAGATCCAGTCCTCCCCCGTGCTGCCTTCTGTCGATGGTATCCATGCCTCCTCCATGTTGCCACCTGCCGAGGATGTCCATGCCTCCTCCATGTTGCTGCCTGCTGAGGGTGTCCGTGCCTCCTCCATGTTGCCGCCTGCTGAGGGTGTCCATGCCTCCTTCGTGTTGCCGCCTGCCGGTGGTGTCCATGCCTCCTCCATGCGGTCACCTGTTGTAAAGCCTTCCCCGGTGATCTGCAGCCTACCGCCCCTCTGGACTATGCTGATTCCTGGGCTGCCGCCCCTCTGGACTATGCTGATTCCCGGGCTGCTGCCCCTCTGGACTATGCTGATTCCCGGGCTGCTGCCCTTCTGGACTATGCTGATTCCCGGGCTGCTGCCCCTCTGGAC
Source organism: Glandirana rugosa (assembly GCA_018402905.1). NCBI lineage: Eukaryota > Metazoa > Chordata > Amphibia > Anura > Ranidae > Glandirana > Glandirana rugosa. The sequence continues at coordinate 408,312 of BLSH010465125.1, forward strand.
TATGCTGATTCCTGGGCTGCCACCCCTCTGGACTATGCTGATTCCCGGGCTGCCGCCCCTCTGGGCTATGCTGATTCCCAGGCTGCCACTCCTCTGTATTATTCTGATTCCTGGGCTGTCGCCCCTCTGGACTATGCCAATTCACTACTTGCAAGTTGGACTCTGTTGTTTGGGTTAAACTCCCACCTGCTGAGGTATCTGAGGCTTCTGCAGTTCCGCTGTCATATGGGTTTTCTGTGTGGGTTAAGATCCCTCCTGCTATCCACTCCAAGTTCTTTTTGCAGCTAGCTAATCCTGGTATGCAAAGGCCAGGAGGTCCTGATATCCACTCTGAACATGAGAACTATCTCTGCTGTTACAGCCCCAGTAGTAGAGGTCCTATGAGAAAGGATAGAGTTCCATATGAACCTTGTCCTGACCCAGGGGTCATCTCTGAGATCCCTAGCGCATTTGGGAACCCGAGTGGGCTAACCTATGACCTGGGTATACCTGAGTGGCTAGTAAAACATAGAGTAGTCTCTAAAAACAGAGATAGGAGATCCAGGTGCGATGGGACACCCCAGCATCAGGGTGCCTGCACGGACCAGGGACTCTGGCATTAAGCGTTCATGTAGCTTTCAGTGTCCCAGCATTGGGACACAGGCTGCTTGTAAGAACAAGCCTTCAGTGTTGCGCCTCCTTAGGGATCTGACCAACAGGAAACCCAGCCAGTTTTCGGACCCCAGCGGTGAGGTTTGCACTAAGCCTTCAGACACTGGAAGTGGGGTACTCAGTCGGCTTGCAGACCCTGGTGGGTGGGCCTTATGGAGCGTCTGGAGGCCGCTCCTTAAGGGGGGACTCTGTCAGGATTGAGCTTACTTACTGGTGGCACTGTGCTCCTCTGGGCTGTTTGCTGCAGCTCCATTTGTCACCAGCAGGTGTCTCCCCAGAGCCAGCAAGCTGTAACAATCAGCCACACCTGGGTCCAGCCATTAGATGGCTATTTAAGACTGTTCCTCCCTTTCCCCAGTGCGTCACGATCCTGTTCACCTCCTTGCTGCCAGATCCTTGTGCTCATGTCCCCTGATATCCTGAACCTTCCTGTACCCATTTGCCTTGCTCATGCTTCCAGCCCTTGTACCCAGCCTTGATACCTTGCTTCCTTGTACACCCTGTACTCTTGTCCTTTATATTACAGATATTGTATATAGTTATTTTTGGTCCATAGTGTAGGTAGGTTTATTAGTGATTCTTGTTTGTGCATTGGAGGTTTGGTTCTTGTTTTTGTCTTTGAGGTTTGTTTTGCTTGCTGTTTGCTGTGTATGTTTTTTGGTGTGTGTTTCACTGTAAATAAATATCACCTTAAAGTATATACTTTGTTCGGTCTCAGTTTCCTTGTGTAGCTACGTGTCTGGTCTGCCAAGCTGCAGAAACCTGACATCTACCTTATTCAACTGAGGTTTCACTAGCCCCCTACCCACAATGTATGCTAGGTACTTGGCTTCCTCCATCCCAATTGCACAATTCTCTGGATTTATTGTGAACCCTGCTTTCCTCAAAGAGTCAATGGCTGCCTGAACCCGGGGAAGATGGGATTCCCAATCGATACTGAAGATGACAATATCATCCAGGTAGACTGAGGTGTATTGTCGATGGGGCCGCAATGTTTTGTCCATTGACCTTTGAAATGTGGCTGGGACAGAGTGTAAGCCAAATGGCATCCTCTTATATTGGAAGTGGCCTTCCGGAGTGAAAAAAGCGTTTTTCTCCCTGGCTTCCTTGGTGAGGGGAAACTGCCAGTACCCTTTTGTAAGAACCAATGTGGTGATGTACCGGGCGAGACCCAGCTCTCAATTTGTCTACCCGGGGCATTGGATATGCATCAAATTTTGTAACCTCGTTAAGCTTCCTGAAGTCATTTTTTGGTACCAAAACGATTGGACTTGACCGCTCACTCTGCAACTCTTCAATGACATCCAATTCAAGCATTCTTTTCACTTCCTTGGACACTGCCTTTCTATGTGCCTCTGGGATGCGATATGGCTTAAACCAGATCTTGACATTGGGCTCTGTTATAATGTCATGCTCAATGACATTGGTGAGACCAGGCAACCCTGAAAACATTTCCTTGTTTCTTTGCAGAAACTCTTTCGTCTGTTGGGTTTGGACAGGGTAGTAGCAACTTGTACCAGGTCAACTCCTGCAGGGTCCCCTGCATGGACACCTACCATAGTGGTTACCTGTTCTTGGTCTCTCCAGGGTTTTAACCTCCATGGCGGTATGATTATTTCAGATTTTTGGTGCTGAAAGCGGTACGATTATTTTGCATGAAAATTTGGCATTTTATATTGTAGGCCTGTAATTCTTAGGAATAACTCACTTAAATCTGTCCAAACAAGAGTCTAGTAGACATCACGGGTATGAAAAAGTTTGAAAAATGAAATCATAAATTATAATATAATAAATAACTAAAATAATTATCAATAATAATAATATAATAGTAATAAAATGTATTCAATAATGGACACGGGGGGTGTGGCCGGCTGCTGACAGAGATGGAAGCCTGACTGCTCTCCTCTGCTCTGACTGAAACTGTTAGCAACTAGACAGCCATATTCCAGCGAAGGAGCCCCCCTCAATTCAACAGCTGAGGGGTCCCACATTCACCAAGCACCTTTTGGTGCGCAGCGGTCATCATTAGATGGACAGTGTTGGACCTAAATCTGTCTGAAGAGAGACCAGCACCCGTTGCCTCAGATCACCATCACTGGACAATCACACACCTAGGAGGACGGGTGAGCAGTCACTACCCCTGCAACACAGCCCAATAAGCCTCTGCTCATTCCTGCACACTCCGGTGCCCCGCTCCATTCAAGCTGAGGACCGGATCGCTCCCCACCACACCGCACGCCTTGGAAGACGGCCGCCATTTTACACAGGCCGCGCTTCCCGGACCCATCCGCTGCCATCCAGCTACTACACCCGCTATTACATAGACGCAGGCACAGCATCTGCCTCACCGCTGGCTCCCCTACCTGAATAGCTGAGTAGTTTTCCGGGGGAGCGAGCGTGTGTCCCAGGACGGCTGCCGCCTCGTCTATCCATGATCAAGCCGCCGCCATCTTGCGGCCTACTCTGCTGCATCGGCCAGTCCTAACGCCATCCGGGTGCCGATCATTCGTGCACTGAAGAGAGGACCCTCCATCCATCCTTACCGCTGCCTCCCCTTCTCGCCCGGCTGGGTTTTGATCGGGAGGGGGACTCAGAAAGGCCACATCATCCTCAACTGTAGGAGGCCGGCCGCCATCTTGCGGCCTACAGAGGCTCAATCCATCACCATCCAGGCTTGAATTTACCTTTTATGACAAAATCATCACCATCCCCAGCAAGCCTGCACCTCCCTCTAACGCTTGCATTATATATTGTTGTGTTTTTTGGTGTGCCGGCACTTATCATTTTTGCCCTTAACTCTCTCAGCTGGCATAAGGAACGGTAGCACTACATTCCTCATCCTTCCTCCTCAGGGCCTCCTTAGTACCAAGGATAACTCTGCTTACCACCAGCACATAAGTAGGACCGCTTTGAAGCTCTGTGTAACACACCGCTGCTACCATACTAGGGCCGGAGTACCTCCATCTACCCAACCCCTCAGGAAAAGCCCCACATTCCTTCCCGGTTTTGTCCGCTTGCAGCTAACCACGCTCGGGGCTTCTCTATCATTACCTAAAGTCTCCCCATATGGCTCAACTTCAGACAAACGAAGGCCAAAGTGGTATGCCCCATTCTAAAGCTCCCCCACAAGGATTGCATCGCCGCATACCAGACTTCTTCACCAAAGACGCAGCACAGCAGTCCCGAACCGGGCTTACCAATGTACCACCGCCTATGTCCTCCCCTACATCTGCAGGGCCTCGGGCGTCTCCCACCTCACACAAGGAAATGGATAGCTCAGAGCAATGTGCCCAGCTGCCCCAGGTGGCCACCCCAGAGAGGGGTAAAA
>BLSH010465125.1:421728-434231 GCA_018402905.1 Glandirana rugosa
CGGCCGACTCACCTCCTGCGAATTTTCGGTCGACCCGTCGGGTGTTCTATCCGACGGTCGACCCCCACCTGCACAGTACCTTTGCGCTCAGACCATACATGAAGTACTCAGAGTCACCAACAACCAACCTAGCCACACTGTACAATATACATATAACACCGCATGACCAAATATATCGATCGGTTAAACTAATTATCGACCACAAAAGGGTTTCATGAACACCCAAACGAACAAATTCAAACTCTTATAAAGGACCAGACGACGTAGTTTACTACCGATGCCCCCAACAAATAGGGGCGGATTCTCAAACTTAAACAAGCAAACCCACAAGTACTTTGGGAAAACACCAGCTATTAATCAAATTGGCTAGCTATATAAACCAGTACGCCACAATATACATATAACATGTCACACCGATCCAACCAACAACCACTGAGACTCATGAAGTACATACCAGACTCGCGTTTCCATGACACGTCCACCCCCAGCTGGCAGCCTATCTTGTGGGCTGCCCAGCTGGCTTTTAAGCGTCCTCCACTCAGCCGGCGTCTGATGTCACCGGCCGAGTGCGGACGTGGTTCCCCCAATGCGCATGCGCCGACCTAATCCCGTGACCATGTCTAGACCACAAGCCCCAGAGTGCATCAGGGGAGTCTGCGATGCTTGATGGGGTGGTAACCACACCCATTCAACCAATCGCCACCCCCACCAGGTGAGGACGCCCAACGGCAGGCCAGCAAAGGATGTTACATATGCTACTTGTAGAAAGAGGCACGGACACAAGGATCAGTGGCGAGCCCCAAAGGGGGAGGGAATTGATGCCAAATGGTGCCTCCCGCGTCCGTACAAAGCTCCAGCCGGCCATAGGTACCACCCATCAGGCACAGTGCACACCCCACACGGTCTGTACTCACCCATGGTGCAGAAACACACACGGGGCGGTGAGGGGGGAGCCGCGGATCCAAGGGGGGGGGAGGGAAGGGGGGGGGCCAAAAGGGGGGAAAAAATGAAGGGAGATGGGGGCCCAGGGGTAAAGGAAGGGCTTGAGGCCCAGAAGGACCCCAGTGGTCAGCCCACTGCAAGTCCACACGGCATGACGGTCAATCACCAAAACAAAAACAGAATCCAAAACCACCAGAAATTTTACACAAATTTATTTGCCAAGTTGTTGAACATTCTAAATATTCTATCCGTATATATTGATAGTACAGTGTTGTAATATCTAATCAGTAACCTGTAACTCTTTCAAATTCATCTTCTATTGCAAGATTTTATATAGATTATTATTTAACACTATATATACTGTACCATTACATAATAGTAACTTTATTAGAGGCACGTGATATTAAGCTAGTATTCTAAAATAATTATGTCTATTAATGTAGAGCTCAATCCCCCAAACTTGGGGATCGTTAGGACACGGCTCAAAAACCCTCAAAAAGAGAGAGGGGAAGGGGAGGAGAAATGGGCGGGGAATAAATAATCCCAGGAGGAAACCATACCCAGATAGGCCCCAAGTTTTTAGAGACATATAATTATGAATGTAAAAAAGGTTTAAAGCTTAGATACTCATTAAACCCTGGATATTCAGTGGCCCTGAGGTCATAAATCCACCTCGCTTCCAGTTTTTAGTAATTCACCATCTATATTGCCCCCCCTAAAATGTCGAGGGAGATGTTCCAAAACCCAAAATTTTATACAGTTCGCTTTAAAGTCGTGCTTTAGACCAACATGTCTCGCTATCGCTGTAGGCATCTTCTTTTTCCTTATGGGTTTAATATGGTCACCGATACGTACAGAAAATGCACGTTTTGTCTTGCCAACATAAAAACCCCCACAATCACAAGTGGCCAGATACACCACCCCAACAGAGTCACAAGTGACCAGATGTTTGGGGCGGTGGATCCCTCCACCTGGGAGGTGTGTCACTGGGCTATTGGCCAGAAAAGGGCATGAATCACAATGTCCACATGGAAAGGTACCAACCTTCAAAGTGCTTTCCTTAACTGTAAGTTCAAAGTGGCTGCGAACTAGTTTATCTCTCAATGAGGGGGGCCGCCTGAAAGTAATTTGTGGATATTCACTAATGAATGGTTTTATTTGTGGATCAGCTCTAAGAAGGGGCCAATATTTGTTGATAATGTTTCTGATTTTATTATGTTCTGATGAATATCCCGTGATGAATCTAATCGGTTGATCCACCTCTTGTTTGGGTTTCGGAAAAACCAGGGACTGTCTGTCCCTATTCCTGGCTCTTCTATATGCCCGTTTGAGGCATGCGTGGGTATAACCCCGTTTCCTCAGCCGGACATATAGTTCTTTTGAAGCTTTATCAAATTCTCTTAGATCAGTACAGTTTCTTCTAATTCTAAGATATTGACTATAAGGTATGCTGTCTTTTAGTGACTTTGGATGTGCGCTAGTGGCATGCAAGATGGTATTCCCTGCTGAGGGTTTCCTGTAAAGTGCTGAGCACAAGCATCCATTATCATCAACCATCAATTGTACATCCAGAAAGTTAACCATTTTCTGACTATACTCATAGGTAAATTTAAGATTAAAGTAATTTTTTGACATTGCTGCAAATAGCTGGAGGAATTCCTCCTCAGATCCCGTCCATACAATCAGGACATCGTCAATGTAGCGATACCAGGCCGCCACATGTACCAAAAGAGAAGACAATGTTTCATCAGAAAACAAGTCTCTCTCCCACCCCCCCAGGTACAGGTTCGCATACGATGGGGCACATCGAGTCCCCATCGCCACGCCCTGTACCTGGAGGTAGTGGGAGTTGTCAAAAACAAACACATTATGTGTAAGAATATATTTAAGCAATTCCATAACAAATTGGAGTATTTTCTGGCTTCCGGACCTCGTTCGTCTAATATCTTTTCAATAATCCTCAATCCATTTTTGTGTGGAATGCTGTTATATAAGCTTTCTATGTCCAGTGTGACCAACCAACTATTGGGTGGCAGGTGAACCCCATCAATCCTTCTTAGCAGGTCAATCGTGTCCTGGACATAGGAAGCAAGTGCAGTAACATGTGGACGCAAATAATCGTCAACAAGGAGACTTGCATTTTCGGTCAGGCAATCACACCCTGAAATTATCGGACGACCTGAGGGTTTGGTGATGGATTTGTGAACTTTTGGAAGTGCATAGAAAGTAGGCGTTTTGGGTTCCTTTTTGTTTAAAAAATTCCAAGTATCCTTGTTAATAATGCCCATATGAAAAGCTTTTAATATAATATTATAATATTCCATTTCAAAGTTACCAAAAACAGATTTGGTGATCACACGATACCAATCCTTGTTATATGTATATTGTAGCATACTGGTTTATATAGCTAGCCAATTTGATTAATAGCTGGTGTTTTCCCAAAGTACTTGTGGGTTTGCTTGTTTAAGTTTGAGAATATTTCCTGGTCTGCTGCATCAAATGATGGCTACGGGGGTTGTTTATCCCTGCCTGGATTTTATAGTGTTTATAGACTCTGGGCCATTACTCTATCATTTTTTTACTCCGTACTTATGCAAGTTAAATTACTTATTCCCTAGTGTGTTGAAGACCACAAACTTTGAGAGACTCAAACGTCACTGGCTGTGAGTGGACTTTCTTCATTCAATTAATTTTGATCTTCCTCAATCAACCACCCCCAGTACTCTCTCTTGACAAACTAACCTTCCCAGTAAGTAAGCTATATGTATTCAGGTTAATAAATTGAGGCAAGTTTTGCCCTTTTTGGTGCTTTGTTTTGGCACCTATTGATTGATAGATATCAATCATTATAATATTTAATTTTTTTAATTTTTGGTGATTATTTGGTTTTTTCTTTCATTTATTTTTTAGCTTGGACTGTAAGTGTCCTCTGCAAAGCCCCTTAGGTTGGGGCCTCCAGCTGGGTGCGGTGCTACTACTTGGCGGTTGCTGTTGTGTGCTTGACCTATTGGGTAGGTACGCGGCATGGGGTGGGGTTTAACACGTCTTTGGGATATTTTTTGGCCTGCGGTCTGTGTGGGTGTGTGGGGTGGGGGGATGGGGGAGCCCATTGGGGTGAGGTGATGGGATCCTGGGTGGGGGTTGGCATCCCTCGGGGTGTGGGTTGGGCTGGTTGTGTCCACATTGCATGACGGGGTTTGGATATGATATGAAATAATTGTACAAATGTTTATTCGTACCTATGGAATACTTTTGCACTAATTTACTGTATATTTGCAGTTACGGGAACATCAAGTGCATCGGTCATTCTCAGTCCCCTGAGGAGGCCCATGTTGGGCGAAACATGTCGGGATGTTGACCCAAAGTGCATGTATCAGTAATATTCTTTTATATCAAATGAGACTGTAACCACTATTGTACACACAACTTTATGTGTTACTGTTTTAATGTCCATATAGCCCTCCTTTTGGGCATGATAGCCATTGTTTTGGCTGATATTACGTGGATGGTAAATAATAAAATTTTGATTTAATTTTACCAAGTTTTTTGTGTGAGATCTAATTGTCTTCTTTGCACCGTATAATCCCATAGGGAACACCCCCCCTTATCTCTATATGCACCTGCTGTTTTGTGGGATATGGTGGAACCATCCCCCTAGGGGGGTGGCGCCCCCATCCCCCACAGTCTTCTCCCTATTATATGCTGTGTATCCTGTACCCCATTGTTTTGTGGCCATCACCGAGTTTGGGTGAGGCTATTTATCAATGGGCTATTACCTATTACCTAGCAGCTGTTAGGCCATATTTTGATGTATGATCGTATATGTGCCAAATTGTGGACCGCATTACTTTGTTATGTATACTGAAAAAAACAATAAAAATGATTGCAAAAAAAATTTATTCAATAATGTAATCAAACCAAAAACACAGAAATTTGCTCATTTGCAGAATTGTCAGTTTCTGATAATAAATTTCCCCAAAAATCAGTATCACTCAATTCTGCAAATGATTCTTATTTACTATCGCTGTTTTCTAGCTGATCAGAAACGACTTTTGACGCAAAGGGACACTTTTTGGTTGCTATGGATATTCTCATGTTTCCAGGCAGAAAGAATGACATTTATAATATAAAAGTGCATGCAGGAAACTGGGCAAACCACTAAGGAGGGGGGATGTGAAATGTTTTCATACAGCAATGTAATCTGTAAGATTACAGTGTACTGTATGTGCTGTGTGTGTTTCACTTTTTGAATTTCCCTCCGGTCTCCGTCCCCGTGCGACGCGACGCTCGCAGGGAACGGAGCCCGGCACACAGGAGTCATCTGGCGGTGGACACAGCCTGCAGACACGGCGGGGGACATCGCTGGATCCAGGGGACAAGGTAAGTAGCGCTGCCTGGATCCAGCAATGCAATCCCGAGTGTGACTCGGGCTTACCGTTCTTGGTACTGAAAATCCACCCCGAGCCACACTCTGGAACACCGCCAGGGAGGTTAATAAGTTGATATGGTAAATTTGATATGGTTTTCTCTTCCCAGGTTGGTGTACCTGGTAGTTTACCTCACCCCCTTTTTCCACTACCTCAAATGGACCCTGCCATTTGGCCAAAAATTTGCTCTCTACTGTGGGGATCAGAATAGCCACCCAGTCTCCTACTTGAAACTGTGTAGCATTAGCGGACCGGTTGTACACCCTCCTCTGGGCCTCCTGAGCCTGCTGGAGATGCTCCCTCGCTAATGGCATTACCCTAGCCACCCTCTCTTGCATTTGGGATATGTGTTCTACAACAGTTTTGTGTGATGAGGCCTCACTTTCCCAGGTTTACTTCACTAGATCCAACAATCCATGGGGCCTTTGCCCGTATACCAGTTCGAACTGTGAGAAACCCGTGGATCCCTGTGGAACCTCCTGGATGGCAAGTAATAGGGCGCGGAGCAACATGTCCCAATCCTTCCCGTCCTGCTGGACCACTCTTTTTAACACTGACTTTCAAGGTTTTATTAAACCTCTCAACAAGGCCGCCCGTCTGCGGGTGATAGACGGACGTCCACAACTGCTTGATCTGAAATAGTTTACACAAGTCCGCCATCACCTTTGACATAAACGGAGTGCCCTGGTCTGTCAGTATCTCCTTGGGGAACCCAGTTCGTGAGAATATTTGACACAACTCTCAGCAAATGGCCTTCGAGGATGTTTTCCTTAAAGGGACCTCTTCAAGATACCTTGTTGAGTAATCCCGTACTACTAATATACTGTAAGTCCCCAGAACCCTTGGGAGTAGTATGTGGCTGGGAGGAGGCAGTTCCAGATACTGTAATCCTCAATGACCCCAAGGACTCTCATGCTTCCACAAACTTGAGGAGCATGGGCTCCCTTATTCTTCAAAGCCTGCAAAATTACCTGAGAATTTGTGGCATCAAGAAGAACGATCATCATTGGTTGGCAACCATCCTTGACCCCGTTACAAGGGAAAAGTCTCAGAACTCATCCCATCCCCACAGAGGGAGCATAGAATGAAATATCTTGAGGACACCTTAAAAAGGAGTTTACTTTAACCAGTTCCTTACGGAGTCATTGTAAAATGATGTCGGCAGGAACCCTTTGTCGATCCGGGAGGATGTCATATGACGTCCTCCCCTTCTCGCCGCTACTGCGGGCCCCTGGATCAATCGTGTTTCTTGGGACACAGCGCCCCCTCGATCGGGGTAAAGAGCCAATAAAATTGGTTCTTTACCACATGACCGGCTGTGTCCAACCACAGCCGGTCACTACCGACCTCCACGTGCACGCCACTCGTGCGTGCCCCCGGGGGCATGCAGCACGGCAATCGGGGCTGAGGCTTGTCCCTCGGACAAAGCCCAGCTCTGATCAGTGTAAAGAACCAATAGAATTGGCTTTTTACCACGTGACCGAGTACCCGAGTACCTGTCACCAACCCATCAAAGTACACAAGAACCTGTCACCAGCCCATCAGAGTACCCGAGTATATGTCACCAGCCCATCAGAGTACCCGAGTACCTGTTGCCTGCCCATCAGAGTACCCAAGTACCTGTTACCTGCCCATCAGAGTACCCGAGTACCTGTCACCTGCCTATCAGAGTACCTGAGTACCTATCACCTGCCCATCAGAGTACCCGAGTACCTGTTACCAGACCATCAGCATACCAGAGTACCTGTCACCAGCCCATCTGAGTACCCAAGTACCTGTCACCAGCCCATCAGAGTACCCGAGTACCTGTCACCTGCCCATCAGAGAACCTGAGTACCTGTCACCAGCCTAGCAAAGTACCCGAGTACCTGTCACCTGCCCATTAGAGTACCCAAGTACCTGTCACCAGACCATCAGAGTACCCGAGTACCTGTCACCAGACCATCAGCGTACCAGAGTACCTGTCACCTGCCCATCTGAGTACCCAAGTATCTGTCACCAGCCCATCAGCACACCCGAGTACCTGTCACCTGCCCACCTGAGTACCCGAGTATCTGTCACCATCCCATCTGAGTACCCGAGTACCTGTCACCAGCCCATCAGAGTACCCGAGTACCTGTCACCTGCCCTTCAGATTACCCGAGTACCTGTCACCAACCCATCTGAGTAACCGAGTACCTATCTGCAGCCCATCAGAGTACCCAAGTACCTTTTACCAGTCCATCAGATCACCCGAGTACCTGTCTCCAGCCCATCAAAGTACCCGAGTACCTATCTGCTGCCCATCAGAATACCTGAGTACCTATCTGCAGCCAATCAGAGTACCCGAGTAACTATCTGCAGCCCATGCCTCATAGAATATACCTCAGGTGTTTGCTTTCCAAAATGGGGTAATTTTGTGGGTAATTACACTGTCCTGGTGCTCCAGGCCTTCAAAAGTGTGATAGGTATGAATTAAATTTTATGTGTAATTTATGCTCCTAGAACGCCTGACGGTGCTCCCTGCACGTTCGACCTCTGTATGTGGCTCACACATGTGGTATTGCCATACTCGGGAAAAGTAGAAGAATATATTTTGGGGGTTAATTTTTGCTATGTACATGCTATGTATTAGAAATATCTTATAAATTGAACACTTTGTGTAAAAATAAAATCCTTTTCATTTTCTTTCCACGTTTTTCGAAGACTTGTGAGAAAAATGAACCATTCAAAAGACTCATAATTAAAGTTGAGCGAACGCCTGGATGTTCGGGTTTGGCGGGTTCTGCCGAACTTCAAGAAAAAGTTCGGGTTCGGCACCGAACTTGACCCCGAACCCCATTGACGTCAATGGTGACCCGAACTTTTGGGCACAAAAATGGCTGTAAAAAAGTCCTGGAAAGGGCTAGAGGGCTGCAAAAGGAAGCAAAATGGGGGTAAGAGTAGGACAAGTGCCCTGCAAACAAATGTGGATAGGGAAATAACTTAAAATCACATAAAAAAATAAAAGATTGTAGGAGGAGGTGGATGTGGAGTAAGAGGTTGAGGAGGCGGAGACCATGGCGGTGTAGGTGGAAGTGGCAGTGGAGGAGGAGGAGGTAGCCAACACTGTTTTTTGTTTGTTTGGAATTTTTTTCTAATTGGGGTAGCCCCCAAAATATTGAGACATATTAAAAAAAAAAGTTTACCAATGGCTGTGTGAGGCCGGTCTAAATGTTTATTCTGCACAAGGTACAGACAAGTCTTGTGGGATCTATGCCTGGTTCATTTTAATAAACGTTAGCTTGTCCATGTTGGCTGTGGACAGGCGGCTGCGCTTGTCTGTGATAACGCCCCCTGCTGTGCTAAACACACGTTCAGATAATACACCGGCTGCAGGGCAGGCCAGCACCTCCAAGGCATAAAGGGCGGGCTCAGGCCATGTGCCCAATTTGGAGACCCAGAAGTTGAATGGGGCAGACCCATCAGTCAGTACGTGTAGGCGTGTGCACACATACTGTTCCACCATGTTGCTGAAATGCTGCCTCCTGCTAAGACGTTGCCTATCAGCTGGTGATGCTGTTTGTTGTGGAGTGCTGCTGACAAAGCTTTTCCACATTTTGGCCATGCTAACCCTGCCTTCTGAGGTGCTGGTGGTGCCACAGCTGCGTTGGTGACCTCTTCCTCCACCTCTGCCTTCGCCTTGTACTTCCACTGAGCCCCTGGTGTCATTTGGGAATGCCCTCAGCAGCGCGTCTACCAGTGTGCGCTTGTAGTCGCGCATCTTCCGATCACGCTCCAGTGAGGGAATTAAGGACAGCACGTTGTCCTTGTAACGGGGATCCAGCAGGATGGCCACACAGTAATCAGCACAAGTTACAATGTGGGCAACTCGGCTGTCATTGCGCAGGCACTGCAGAGGTGTATCATCTGTGTCCTCCGTATCCCCCAGACACGATCCAGTAAAGCCCACGAGCTGCTTTGGGTGCCACCCTGCTGTGAACACGGTTCCTCCTCCTCCTCCTCATCATCATCCTCGTCCTCCTCATCCTCTAGAACTGTGCCCTGGCTTGAAATTTTTTTACCTGGTCTATGCTGGTGCAGGAACCCACCATCCGAACCACTTGTGAATGACTGGCCTGATAACTGTGGAAATTACCCCTCTCCCTCCTCCTCTTCCTCCTGTGCCACATCCTCTTCCATCATCGCCCAAAGTGTTTTTTCAAGGAGACATAGAAGTGGGATAGTAACGATGAGATCATCGGCACTGGCCATGTTGGTGGAGTGCTCGAAACACCGCAATATGGTACACAGGTCTTGCATGGAGGTGAAGTGGTGCTGTTCTGCAGAGCGACTGACCCGTGTGTGCTGCAGCTGAAACTCCACTATTGCCTGCTGCTGCTCGCACAGTCTCTCCAGCATGTGCAAGGTGGAGTTCCACCTTGTGGGCACGTCGCATAGGAGGCGGTGAGCGGGAAGGCCGAAGTTCTGCTGCAGCGCAGACAGGCGAGCAGCAGCAGGGTGAGAACGCTGAAAGCACGCACAGACGGCCCGCACTTTGTGCAGCAGCACTGACATATTCGGGTAGTTTTTTCAAAATTTCTGCACCACCAAATTCAGCACATGCGCCAGGCAAGGGATGTGCCTCAAACTGGCTAGGCCCAGAGCTGCTATGAGATTTCACCCATTATTGCACACCACCAGGCCGGGCTTGAGGCTCAGGGGCAACAACCACTCATCTGTCTTTTGTTCAATGTCTGTCCACAGCTCCTGCGCAATGTGGGGTTTATCCCCCAAACATATCAGTTTTAAAACAGCCTGTTGTCGATTCCCCCTGGATGTGCTGAAGCTGGTGGTGAAGGTGTTACGCCGAGGAGGTGGTAGAGGAGGAGGAAGCAGCGGAGTAGGAGGAGGCAACAGGAGGCAAAGCGAAATGCCCTTCAATCATCGTGGCGGAAGGACATGCGCCAAACTGCTATCCGTCTCAGGCCCACCCACCACTACATTTGCCCAGTGTGCAGTTAGCGAGATATAGCATCCCTGCCCGTGCTTACTGGTCCATGTATCAGTGGTTATGTGGACCTTGCCACAGATGGCGTTGTGCAATGCACACTTGATCTTGTCCCCGACTTGTTTGTGCAGGGAAGAGATGGCTCACCTGGAAAAGTAGTGGCGGCTTGGAACCACGTACTGTGGGACAGCCAGCACCATCAGGGTTTTAAACTTTCCGTGTCCACCAGACGGAATGACAGCATTACAAAGGCCAGGAAATTTGAAATGCTGGCATTCAGGGCCAGGGATCGCGAGTGGGTATGGGGATACTTCTTCTTTCTCTCCAGTGTTTGGGAGATAGACAGCTGTAAGCTTCTATGGGACCATGGTGTGGAAGTGACGGTGGTGGACATGGTGGCGTTGCTGTCACATCATCTGTTTGCTGGGTGGCAGGTGACACTGGCACTGTAGAGGTGGAGGAAGAGGCCGAGGCAGCAGCAGAAGAGGAAGCAGGAGGAGCCCAAGACCTTTCTTGGATTTTGAGGTGCTTATTCCATTGCAGCTTGTGCTTTGCATTTAAATGCCTGGTCAAGCAGGTTGTGCTCAGGTTTAGAACATTTATGCCTCGCTTCAGACTCTCATTGCACAGCGTGCAAACCACTTGTGTCTTGTTGTCAGCACATTGTCTGAAGAACTGCCACGCCGGTGAACGCCTTTGAGTTGCCTCTGGTGTGCTAGGTCCCTGGGTGCGGTGGTTAGTAGCAGGCGTACTGTCTAGGGGATGGTCGCTCCGCTTTTGCAACCTGCTACCTCTTTTGCTGTGCTGGTGCCTCTGTGCGACCACCACCTCTTCCTCCAAACTGCACACGTTACTCGCATGACCTTCATTCCATGTGGGGTCTAGGGCCTCATCATCCTCCACATCATCTTCCACCCACTCTTCACCACTGCCCTCCTTGTCAGTCTGCACACTGTAGAAAGCCTCAGCAGTTGGCACCTGTGTTTCGTCATCATCATCAGAGACGTGCTGCGGTGGTGTTTCCATGTCCTCATCCTGCAACAGGAGTGGTTGGGCATCGGAGCACTCAATGTCTTCCACTTCTGCGGCAGGGCTACGTGGATGGCCCACGGAATGCACACCAGCAGAGTCATCAAAAATCATAAGAAACTGCTGCATGACTTGGGGCTCAGACTGCTTGGATGATTTACAAGGGGTTGAGGTGAAAGACAGATGGCCATGGGGTTCAGGTGCCAACTCTGAGCTTTCAGCATTGTCAGCCACCCAATCTACTATCACCTGTACTTGTTCTGGCCTCACCATTCGTTGAGCGGCATTCGGGCCTACCATATAACGTTGAAGGTTTTGTCGGCTACTCGCACCTGAGGAAGGTGTTTCACTTGTGCGTGTAGCTGGCACAGATTGACCACGTCCTCTCCTTGCAACAGGAGCTTCACCAACACCACCAACACCAGCAGCACCACGACCATGTCCCTTATTGGACGCTCTCCTCATTCTGGACTCCAAATGTGCTATTTAGCACAAATTTTGATTATTTTTTAAACCAGCAATGTTGACGCACATTTTAATTTTGTGCAAGAAATGCACAGCAAGGTGCAAATGTACTATGTAGCACTGTTTATTAATATAATAAAAAAAATTAGATTTTAGAACACTAATCTATCCCTCAAAGCAGCAGCAGGGACCTCTCCCTATAGCAGTATGAGATGATTTTAGAATGCTAATCTATCCCTCACACCAGCACCAGGAAGGAACCTCTCCCTATAGCAGTATGAGATGATTTTAGAACACTAATCTGTCCCTCACACCAGCAGCAGGAACCTCTCCCTATAGCAGTATGAGATGATTTTAGAACACTAATCTATCTCTCACAGCAGCACCAGGAACCTCTCCCTATAGCAGTATGAGATGATTTTAGAACACTAATCTATCCCTCACAACAGCAGCAGGAACCTCTCCCTGTAGCAGTATGAGATGATTTTAGTACACTAATCTGTCCCTCACAGCAGCAGCAGGAACCTATCCCTATAGCAGTATGAGATAATTTTAGAACACTAATATATCCCTCACAGCAGCAGGAACCTCTCCCTATAGCAGTATGAGATAAATTTAGAACACTAATCTTTCCCTCACAGCAGCAGCAGGAACCTCTCCCTATAGCAGTA
>BLSH010465125.1:434241-446746 GCA_018402905.1 Glandirana rugosa
GTAGAGTATGACGATATCCCTCTCCAAGGACGACGACCACACTCCCTGTCTAATCACAAGATTTTAGTAGAATATGACGATATCCCTCTCCAAGGACCACGACGACGCTCCCTATCTAATCGCAAGATTTTAGTAGAGTATGACGATATCCCTCTCCATTTCCCTCACAGCAGCAGCAGAAACCTCTCCCTATAGCAGTATGAGATGATTTTAGAACGCTAATCTATCCCTCGCAGCAGCACCAGGAACCTCTCCCTATAGCAGTATAAGATGATTTTAGAACACTAATCTGTCCCTCACACCAGCAGCAGGAACCTCTCCCTATAGCAGTATGAGATGATTTTAGAACACTAATCTATCCCTCACATCAGCAGCAGGAACCTTTCCCTATAGCAGTATGAGATGATTTTAGAACACTAATCTATCCCTCACAGCAGCAGCAGAAACCTCTCCCTATAGCAGTATGAGTTGATTTTAGAATGCTAATCTATCCCTCGCAGCAGCACCAGGAACCTCTCCCTATAGCAGCATGAGATGATTTTAGAACGCTAATCTATACCTCACAGCAGCACCAGGAACCTCTCCCTATACTAAGCATGAGATGATTTTAGAACGCTAATCTATCCCTCAAACCAGCACCAGGAACCTCTCCCTATAGCAGTATGAGATGATTTTAGAACGCTAATCTATCCCTCACACCAGCACCAGGAACTTCTCCCTATACTAAGTATGAGATGATTTTATAATGCAAATCTTTTCCTCACAGCGGCGGCAGAATCCTCTCCCTACACTAGCCTGAGAGCATGTGACATGCAGCGCTACGTGATTCCAGCTCATATCGAGGCTGGGTCACATGATGCACTGGCCAATCACAGCCACGCCATTAGTAGGCCTGGCTGTGATGGCTTCTAAGGGCAAACAAGTGAAACTCTTGTTGATTGGCTGCCCTGCAGCTATTCAAAAGGCATGAAAAAATACCTGAACCCTGAACCTGAACCCAGATTTGTTCTCAAATGTCCGGGTTCGGGACATGGACACCCCAAAGTCCAGTATGAACCCAAACTTTACAGTTCGGGTTCGCTCAAATCTACTCATAATGCCTCATAGATTATACGTTGGGATGATTGCTTTCCAAAATGGGGTCATTTTGTGGGTAATTCCATTGTCCTGGTGCTTCAGGGCCATCAAAAGTGTAATAGGTCGTTAGGAAATTAGATGTGAAAATTCTGCTCCTAGAATGCATGACGGTGCTCCCTGCATGTTGGACCTCTCTGTGGCCAGGCTGTGAAAAAGTCTCACACATGTGGTATTGCCATACTCTGGTCGAGTAGCAGAATGTATTTTGGGGTGTAATTGGAAGTATGCATACACTGTGTGTGAGAAATAACTTGTTGTTATGACAATTTTGTGCAAAAAAAAAAAATAATAATAATTTCTTAATTTTCCCAAGAATTGTGGGAAAAAAGTACAACTTCAAAATACTCGCCATGCCTCTTACTAAATACATTGGGATGTCTACTTTTCCAAAAGGGGTAATTTGGGCGGTATTTGTACATTCCTAACATTTCAGGGCCTCAAGAAATTAGATAGGCCATCAGTACATCAGGTGTGATCAATTTTCAATGATTGGCACCATAGCTTGTAGACTCTATAACATTCACACAGACCAAATAATATACATTTATTTGGGTTATTGTTTACCAAAGATAGATAGCAGTATAGGTTTTGGCCCAAATTTATAAATAAAAATAACTTATTTGCAAAATTTTGTCACAGAAACTAAAAAACAGTGTTTTTTTTTTTCAAAATGTTCACACTTTTTTCACTTATGTCACAAAAAATAAAAAAAAACTGAGATTATTAAATACCACCAAAAGAAAGCTCTATTTGTGTGAAAAAAAATGCAAAAAATTTTGTTTGGGTACCGTGTAGCATGAGAGAATAATTGTCTTTCAAAGTGTGAGAGCGCTGAAAGCTGAAAATTGGTCTGGGCAGGTAGGGGGTATAAACGTCCTATTTTGAAGTGGTTAAAGCCTTTCCAGGCTCTAGTAGGTTACAATCTCATGGAAAAGCTCATTTTGAGGCTTTTGCTGGTCAAAGGAGGAGCGGTGGCGAAGAAGGCTGTTTCACTGATGCATTTTAAACATTTTTTAGTCCTCAGTGCCCAGGGTTGTCAGCTTCCACATCCCATCAGCAGTGAAGATCAATTAGGGGCAAAAACAGACATGGAGAGTGTTCCAGTCGACGATCCACTGGCTTACTGGGTCGTGAGAATAAACTACTGCCCATAACTTGCCCAGTATGCAAATGAGCTGCTGGGCTGCCCTGCATCCAGTGTACTTTGTGAACGGCGAATGCTGCTGGAGTCTTTGTGACAGATAAAAGAGAGCATCTGTTCATAGACTGCATTGACCGGCTGACACTTAACAAAATGAATTATTCCTGGATTAGCAGCAGCTATCAAACTCCTGATGCTGATGTCGCTGATTAAGTGTTTTTGGGATGTGGAATCTCTGAAAGACTATCTAGGCTGCCTAGCTTTGTGAGTGTTGATTTTATCTAGAAGAATTTTTTTGGTATAGGTTTCATGGTTACAATTAACACCTAAGGACCAATTTTTCTGCACCAATTCTTCTGCCCACAACAGGTAGTGTTGGGCGAGCAGTTTGCTCCAAGCAAGAGTTTGGCCCAAACATTGCCTGTTTGCCCCATTCAGGGTACACCCGAATATGCAGGGTGTTCGCCTCGCTGAACACACTGCAATGCACTGGAGACTGCTCAGTGCATTCTGCGCCCTGATTGGGCAAAGCTTTTCCCATTCAGGGTGCAGTAAAAGCTGGTTATTAAGGAGCAGGGCTGGGAAGCAGGCCGTGGTGTCCTTAACAACTGATGAGTCATCAGCTGTCAATGGGCTTCCCCGCTGACAGCTAAATAAAAAAAAAGCCAATAAAATTGCGAGCCCCCCTCCTGAACCATACCAGGCTACATGCCCTCAACATGGGGGGGTGCTTTGGGGCACCCCAAAGAATCAACATGGGGAACCCAAAGCACCTTGTCCCCATGTTGATGTGGACAAGGGTCACTCCCCCCACAACCTTGGGAAGTAGTGGTGGGGGTCTGCGGGCAGGGGGCTTATCAGAATCTGGAAGCCCCCTTTAACAAGGGGCCTCCAGATCCCAGTCCCCTCATGTGAATGGGTAGGGGTATCCCTACCAATTCACCAAAAAAGTGTCAAAATAAATAAAAACACTGCACAGGTTTTTGACAATTCTTGATTAAGAATAAAAAAGTGCACCCCGATGTAGATCCATCATCAATCATGACGCTGCCGCACCGCCGGACCTGAAATTGAAAAAAAAATCACTCTGCCTGCTGTGAAGGCAAATTGCCAAATTGACAGTTCTTATATAGTTAAGGGTAGGGCCATCTGGCAACTTCATCTGGTGACACCGCCCCCCTTGTGATGTCAGGGACCGGTGCGGGGTGCGTCAGTGATGTCACAAGGGGGGCGGTGTCACCAGGTGACTCACCAGGTGGCTCCGTACTTATATGAACTGTCAAACGGAAAGCCAGCCATTCGGCAGTTTGCCTTTATTGACAGTGGAGCAATTTTTCTATTTTTCTATTTCGGGTTGGCGGTGGCGGCAGGTGTCATGATTGATGATGAATCTACATCGGGGGACACTGTTTTTTTATTTTTAAGGAATTGTCAAAAAATGTCTCTATTTTTTTTACTTTTTGACACTGGTGCAATGCTATGGGGAGGAGCTTTCAGTGTGAACAGTAGGGGTCGCTGTGGTGTGCAGATGGAATTCTGACCGCGGAAGGGAACGTGTTAAAAGGAGAGGACAACCACATCCATAGGTCGGATTGTAGACCTAAAGCGCGTTCTGACTTCTCCACACCGTACGGTGGGAGAGTCAAAGGATTCTGGTAAGCAGGGAAAAATACCCTGAGCTATATATTTTTTATCATCACCCAGCACTGAAATACAGCACGAGCACTTTAAAGTATAAAGTATGGATCCCACACACAAGGAGATCTAGCAGCAATAGATTGGAATCGAATCAGCACCCAGTCACTTTATACTGTGGACTTGCACATTTATAAATTGGATTTGGCACTGAGCACAGCACTTTTACTTGGACTTTATATATTATATGTTTTTATATTCTTTTACAACAGCTTTTCATAATAACTATTGCAATTGTTGTCTCATTGAAATCACACTGGAAAGTTCATTTAGTGTATTTGTTTATTTATTCACTATAGCCACAAGCTAGATACGCTGCTGAGCTACAGCAGCAATCACTGTTTTATTATTATTGTTTATTATTATTGGTTATTATATGTTTTATTGATGCAGCAATGTATGAATAATTGAATTAGCAATAGAGAACACCACAATAGATCACGTATTGCAAGCGCTGTCTGAACACAAAACACAAATCGTTCACACTTACCACCTGAAAACACATCGTTTACAAAATGTTGGAAAGTTGCGGGGGCGTTACATAGTCCGAAGGGCATCACTAAATGCTCATAATGCCCAAAGTGGGCGTGTAATGCGGTCTTCCATTCATCTCCTTCCCTGATGCAGATGAGATTATACGCTCCCCGAAGGTCAAGTTTGGTAAATATGGTTGCCGCAACCTCTGAAACAACTCTGGAACCAAGGGCAGAGGATACCAGTTCTTAATGGTAATCCGGTTGAGTTCCCAGTAGTCTATGCACGGCCTTAAGGAATGATCTTTCTTCTCGACAAAGAAAATGCCAGCCTCCGCAGGAGACATAGAGGGTCGGGTGAACCTTTTTATCGTCTAAGTAGGCTTTGAGGGCCACTAATTTAGGATCCGAGAGAGGGTAGATCCTTCCGAAGGGCACTTCAGCCCCCGGCAAAAGTTCAATTGGGCAGTCGTAGGGTCTGTGAGGTGGTAGATTGTCAGCCCCTTTCTTGCTGAAGACATTGAAGAATTGATGATAAGCAGATGAGAGCAATAAACGGGTGTCTGATTCGGCATAGGGGTCAAGGCAAAGTAATGGGGGTACTGCTTCTCCTTCAGGTTTTAAGCAATGCTGCCAGCAATAAGAGGACCTTAACTGGATGGCCCCTCTGGCCCAATCAATGTTGGGGCTGTGAGCCCGAAGCCAGGGCAGACCCAAGATGGTGGGGAAGAGGGGAGAAGCAATGGCATCTAGCCGTAAGAGCTCCTGATAGCCCTCCGATGTCGTGGAAGGAAAAGGGGCAGTCTCATGGATCACAGTTAACAGATTTAATGTGGAACCCACCTGCTAGTCGGATGACCATTTTGTGGGACTTCAGTTGTAACGGCATGCGGTGCAGTGCTGCGAAGTCCTGGCCTATGAAGCAACCGCACGCTCCGGAGTCAATGATGGCTGGGACTCTGATATTCCCTCCGGGAAGCTGCAGGAAAAGGAAAAGAGTAAAGTGAGATGTTTAACTCGGTGGGCTGGGTGTGCCACCCTGGAGAGCTGGAGAACACTTGCCGTGCTTAGCGGGCACGCTCTGACCATGTGACCTGGTTCACCACAGTATAGACACAGGTTCTGGAAGAAGCGTTGTTGCCTTTCCTCAGAGGTAAGCGATGGGTGTAGGAGCCCGATCTGCATGGGCTCAGAGGAGTAATAAGTGCATCCAAGGTCTGGGGCACCCCTACTTGTGCCAGCACATCTTTTAGGGGTTCGGATAGTCCCATCCAAAATTGGAAGTGCAGGACGGCACTGCCCCACGCTGTGTCTGTGCTCCAGTGCCGAAATTCCATGACATAATCTTCCACGGGGCGGCGACCCTGCTGGAGTGTATGCAGGGCGGCCTCAGCTGTAGCTGCCTGGTGGGAAGCGTAAAGTTGCGCCATGGCTTGAAAGAAAAAGGCCAATGTGGAGACCTCTGGAGCTCTTTGATCCCATAGCTGATGGGCCCATGACTGAGGTTCATCCTGCAGCAAGGAGCTAACTAGCCCCACCTTATTGGCCTCGAGGGAGAAGGTGCGTGGCTGGAGACCGAAGTAGAACTCACACGCATTACAAAAGGCCCGGAACTTGCGTCGATCCCCTGCAAACTTGTCAGGCAGCAGGACCTTGGGTTCCGAAGGCAGGGCCATGGTGGTGCGAGCTGCGGATGGACCAGCTCCAGAGGCTGAAGGAGCTGAGAGCTCTTGGACCCGTTCCTCCAACCGCGTATAGCCCTCTTGCAGGTTCTTTACTGCCTGTGTGAGACCAGCAAGGGGAGCCCACAGATTGTCCATAGGAGAGCAGGTTCCCTGCGCAGACTCGGTCATGGCTGTCCATTTCTGTCACGCTCCTGGTAGCGGAGTCTGTCTTATGCAAGGAACAACCGCTCTCGCGCACCTGATTCTCAGGCCCCTGGTAGTGTAGACCGGAGACCAAGAGTGCAGGATGGCACGAGAGCTGGAAAGTCTCTGATGATGGTGCTGTGAGAAGTCCAGGTGGCTCGTGCAGACAGGAAGGGATGTGGTTCAGGCTGGGTCGGCAACTAGCGGGCGGTGAGTTACATAGGATCAGGCAAATGGGTAGTCAAAGTCCAAGCAAGGGTCGTAACCAGGCGGGCAGCAGAGGTACCAGAGATCAGATAGAAGAGTGGTCGTGGGTAGCCGGGGTCGGTGCAGGCAGATATCAAGCAGGTCAGGCAAGCCGGGTCTTCAGGTAACTGGGTCAGAACAAACAGGAACAGAGCTGAGGCTCACAGGTACACTATACGCTGTAGAACGCTGATAGCACTGGCTGCTGTCCACTTAAATAGGCTTTGTTTGGCACCAACAGTGCGCACAGAGCACCCAAACAGATAGAAACAGCCATTTTCCTATCAACAGGACCACCATACGTGGAGCATTGTGCCTAAGTGGCTGCAGCCCCTGAAGCACAATGGGGAGGGATCTGGGTATATCTTGGAAAGGACGTAGGGGACTCTGTACCATCATGTGAACACCTTGATGTTGGCTTTGGTAAGAGAGATGTTAAGAATCCATTCAAGGGAGTAATTTAAGCGTTGATTCCAAGTTTCAGGTTCCCTTGTGATGTTTATATCTTTCTCCCAGGCTAGGGCATAGGAGGCCTTGGATGGGGTTGAAGTCAACATGGAGTATATGAGTGAACCCCCCCTCTGATCCGGTATTTAAGCACACCATGATTCATAAGCCATGACCCTAGGAGGTTCAGGCTTGTTAGGCCAATAGAGTGGAGAAAATGGGCTATTTGGCTGTATCTAAACCTTTCCGAGTTGGACATTTCAAGTTTGTTTACACAGTACCCCAGTGAAAATTGGACCTGTGGAGGTGAGGTATTGACCTATTCTGTAAGGGCCCTTGTTGAGCCACCATTTGAATACTAAGATATTCATGCCTGGAAGGAAATCGGGGTTGTGGAATAAATGCGCTAGTGGGCTAAAAGAGGAGACCAAGGAAGGATTTCTGTATAGGTGGTCACACAATGCTAAGGAATGTGATAAGGTGGGGGCTAGAACAGGAGGTCTGAGTTTTGAGGGAGACCACATTAAGAAGTCAATTGTGTAGTTTTGGACTGCTTACATTTCCAATAGTAGCCAGTCAGGTTTAGTATATCGAGAATAAGCTATGGATATTTGGGCAAGTTGAGCTGCTTGATAGTACCACCATACTGTATATTCGGTAAGGAAAGGCTTCCCTGTGTTTAAAGATGGAACAGTGTGTTTTTAGAGCATCTATAGCCTTTGGGTCTCCAGACAAATTTTAGGATTTTCGATTGAAATTGTTGTAGTTGTGTTTTCTTGATTGGGATGGGGGGGATCTGAATAGGTAGAGTAGCCATGGGAGGACTGTCATTTTGACTGCATTTACACGGCCTATCCAGGATAGCCCATGATTATCTTATGAGTCTAAGTCCTTGGAGAGTTTTTGGAACATGGCAGGATAGTTGGAGGAGTACAAGGAGTCAATATTCAGTGTTAGATTGATGCCTAAGTATGGGATTTGTTCAGGGTTCCATGTGAGCAGGAAATCATCCTGTAGATTCATGACCAAGTTAGTTGGAACTGTGACATTAAGTGCTAGTGATTTTGCCACATTCACCTGAAGACCAGAGACTGTTCCGTATTGTTTGAGCAAGGTAAAAATGTTAGGCGTCGAGATGAGGGGGGATGTGACAAAGAGAAGGAGGTCATCTGCAAAGAGTGCACACTTGTGTTCCTGATCCCTACAATGCACCTCTTTGATGTCAGAGTGGTTCCCGATGGATATGGCCAGTGATTCAATTTCTATCGCAAAGATGAAAGAAGATAGCAGACATCCCTGCCGTGTGCCTTTTTCGATCTGCAGTAAGTCCGAATAATAGCCCTTCAATTTGACCTGGGCACTAGGATTGGAGTAAAGCAATTTTAGAATGCCTCGAAAGTTGGGTCCGAATCCCCATCTTGTCAGGATATTAAAAATGTACGGCCAAGTGACCATGTCAAAAGCCTTTTGGAGGTCAATCGAGAGAAGGAAACCTTCTCGATGAGGTCCGCTATCCCACCTGGAATTCAGCAATGAGAGGATGTCAGTGGACCCCCTGATCTGATCTGGCCCCTGTCTCCCCGGGATGAACCCTGCCTGGTCTTTATGGACATATTGAGCAATGAAGGAAGATAAACGGTTTGCTAGTATTTTGGTGAGGAGTTTGAGATCATTGTTTATTAGTGATATTGGTCTGCAATTGCTGAATATGCTCGGGTCCATGCCCGGCTTGGGAAAAACTGAGATATGCTCCAAGTTAAGGGATCCATCCAGGGGAGTGCCAGATTTAAGGAAATGAAAGCATTTGGCCAAGTATGGCGCTAAGGTGATGGAGATTTTTTATAATAGCAGGCTGAGAAGCCGTCTTGTCCTGTGGCTGAATTGAGTTTGAGGTGTTTTATCCCCTCCAGGACTTCTGTCTCGGAGATCGACTTTTCTAAAATGGAGGTGTGACTCTTTAAATGTTTTGGGAGAGAAATATTATTGAGAAATGCATTAAGTTGAGTATGAATACATGACCTCTTCTCTTTGTATATATCCTTGTAAAATTTTGTTTGTGGGATATTTGAGCTGCTAATTTGGTCCCAATATTATCCCTGTGAGAGTAGAAATGGGCTCCAGGCCATTTGAGTTCCTTCTCTGCTTCAGTAGTCAATGCTAGATTTAGGGTCAGTCTGGCTGCTTCATGCAGTTCTAAGTATGTTTTGGGGTGGTTCTATTTATGGCTTCTGCTTTTTGACTGGAAATCGAAGGTGAATTTAGAAATGGTGGCCCATCGCTCATGTTTAAGGTTAGAAGTGATCTGTATGATTTTCCCTCTGATTACGGCTTTATGCGCTGCCCAGAGCATTTAAGGGGGCGTGGATCCAGTGTCATTCAATTGAAAATATTCCTTGATATCCTTTTCAAGGATTGAGCATTGTATTGGATCGCTGAGGAGGATTTCATTAAGGTGCCATGTCATTTTGGACTTATATCTTGCGGGTTTATGCATGTATAGAAGCACCAACAAGTGATCTGATATAGGGCAGTCTTTGATGTTGGCCCTAATGGCACAGGGCAATTGGGAGGATTGCATGAAAATATGGTCTATTCTGGAATAGATCTAAAGAGGGGCCAAATGATGAATGTAGTCCTTTGCACGGGGGTTCAGTTCCCTCCAGGTGTCAACAAGACCTAGGCTATGTAGTGATGAGGCTATTTTGGTGCTTTGTTTATGAGGTTTCCTTGTCCGGGGTTTACACTTAATTGATTTGTCAAGCATTTGATCAAATGCTAAGTTCGTGTCACCTCTCATAATTATCACCCCTTGTAAGTGTGGCTGCAATTTAGCTAACATGTTTGAGAAAAAATCTGCTTACCTACTATTTGGTACACAGTAGGA
Source organism: Glandirana rugosa (assembly GCA_018402905.1). Classification (NCBI taxonomy): domain Eukaryota; kingdom Metazoa; phylum Chordata; class Amphibia; order Anura; family Ranidae; genus Glandirana; species Glandirana rugosa. Next base: position 444,133 of record BLSH010465125.1, read on the forward strand.
GAGTAGAGAATATATAACACCATCAATAGAGCCTTTTACCAGGATAAATCTCCCTGCTGGGTCTCCAAGAGTGTCTGACTGAGAGAATTTGACGTGTTTTGAGATGCATATAGCAACTCCTTTGGTTTTACTCATTGGCGAGGTAGAACTGGGGGCAGTGCTTATGCAGGAATGAGGGATTGTAGGAGGATGCAAGGTGGGTCTTCTGAATAAAGATGATGTCTATTTTCTGTGATCCGTACTGGTTAAATAATTTCCATCTTTTAACTGGGGAATTCATTCCCTGCACATTATGGGGTTGATTTACTAAAGCTTGAAAGTGCAAAATTTGGTGCAGCTCCACACAGAAACCAATCAGCTTCAAGGTTTTATTGTCAAAGATCGATTGAACAAGCTGAGGTTAGAAGCTGATTGGCTAGCATGTACAGCTGCACCAGTTTTTGCACTCTCCTGCTTTAGTAAATCAACCCCTATGTGTGCCTATACAAAGGGGAGGGGGCTGTGTAGTTTGATCAGCTGACATGGATCAGAGGGAGGGGATTAGCAAAATTGGAGGGTGACTTACCCTGCGGCCAGATGTTTGGTAATTTGACTTCAGTAGCCCCTATCAAGTACAGTGGGTGGTTGAGACACTGCATGGGGGAGAGGATCCGGTTGACCCCTGTAGAGAAGGTAAGGTTAGAGTAGGGAAAGACTGTAGATCCTTGAGAGAGAGGACACGACAAGTAACACATTTTGAAATCGTACCAGGCAACAAGTACATTTTTTAGAACTTTTAAAGACCCACATCCCAGTGTGTAGGGAATGAAGCTGCTCATTCCTACCACAAAGTAGTACCCAAAAAATGTCCCCTTTAATAGGTGATGTATTTCCATCTCGGTTTGGAATAACAGTTCCACTCTGAGATGTTCGGAGGCGAAGTGTGTCTGGCCCAGCACCCCCGCCTTAAGGAAACTATATGCTACAAAATAATGGTGATGGCTCAGCCATATAAAAACCCCCCTGAAGGGGGCTCTCTCTATGTTTCCCCCTTCCAGGTGAGCCAAGGAGTGGAGGAATCACCGGAGGAGTCCCCCTCACCCCAGCCAGATGAGGGGGAGGCTCCACCACCGTCCCCACCAGCCACAATTTATCCCAATACTAGAAATAGTTTTCTCCTGCTTTAAAGTCCCAGTGAGAAACTAGCTGTCTCATCCTAAGGAGACAAAGTTACTCTCTAAGTGGCATAGCAGAAAATGCTTTGATGTGATCACAATTCAGGATGGTCCTGTGAGGACTAGCAGTGCTATTGAGATAATAACGGTCGGCTGGGAGAAAGAAAGTCTTAGTATATCCCTATAACTTAGGGTAACATAGGAAACTCAGAAGAGCCATTGAATCAAACAGGCTCTCAGTGAAGCAAAACAAGTGTCAATGTTTGTGATGAGCCTTGATGAGCAAGGACCTAAGGGGAGGCAAGTGTTATTTGAAGAACCCCTGTTAGGGGCGTCGGGCTTCCTTGGGCTTCTTCGTTTGTTGCTTCTTCCACTTAGGGGTGATAGGGCTGGGTGGTGGAGGCCTTTTGGATGAGTTGTAGCTCCTGGAAGTCATGGATGAAGCAGGTGTCTGTGAGATTAGGCCCAGTTGTAGGAATAGCCTTTCTCTGTCGGCGAATGATGAAAAGCCATATGGTTCATTTGAAATGAAGAAGTTCAGATGAAAGGGGAAAGACTACCTGTAGGTGATAGATTTCTGCGTTAGTAGCTGCACTCTGAGCAGTGGTTTCAGCAAACTTCTCCTTTGGATGATATAGGGGGATAAATCTGCAAAGATTTGGATGGTATGTCCATGTATTATGAGATTTCCTCTATCCCATGCTTGACGCGTGACATCGTCTTTAGTTTTTTAGAAATGTGGTGGGGACAATGTCGCGGGGTAGGCCATCTTGGCATGGAGGCTGCAGGGGTCTGTGTGCCTTGTCTATTTCTAGGCAGTGCTTTGGAATGTTGGGGATCAGATCTTTTATAAGCGTGCGGACCACAGCGTTGGTGTCCTTTAGAGATTCGGGGACCCCCTGATCCTTAAATTGTATCTGCGCAACCTGTTTTTTAAATCATCCAGTTTAGAAAGAGCCGTGTCTAGTTGTTCATGCAGCTTTTCTATTCTGGTTTGTCCTGGAAATGGTTTGGTCAGTTTTGACTTCAATTATTTCAATTCTAGCCCCTAGCTGTAGAGTTGAGCGAACACCTGGAAGTTCGGGTTCTGCTGGTCCGTCCGAACTTCGGGACAAAGTCCGGGTCCGGGTCCGGACGGAACCCGAACGATCGCACGGACAACGAACCCCATTGAAATCAATGGGGACCCGAACTTTTAGGCACAAAAATGGCTGTAGGAAAGTCCTGGAAAGCCCCAGAGGGCTGCAAAAGGAAGTAAAATGGGGGTAAGGGTAGGGCAAGCGCCCTACAAAAAAATGGGGACAGGGAAATAACTTTAAATATTTTTAAAAAAATAAAAACATAAAAAATGCAAAAATGGAGATGAATGTGGTTCATCTTCAAACTGTGTCTGAAAAGTATTAATTAACGGTAGAAGCCATATAACTGTTCTAAAATCATCTTCAAACTAGGGCAAGTGC